>SMMW01000555.1:3545000-3705000 GCA_004794655.1 Marisa cornuarietis
ATAACAGGTCAATTTATACAACAGTCAGAAAAAATGCGTTAGTCACATATGTGTCCGGCTGATGCCATCTAAGCCGGTGACTCAGCGGACAGGCATTCGTTTGTCCACCTTCGTTACTTTAATCATCTGTTTACAGGGCTGACTGCTTTGCCTTAGTTACTCGCTCGGCGTAAAACACTAAACCCCGTCCCCCTCCCCCTCCCCCCAACTCGAGACCTTAAGATGCCGAAGAGGAGAAGCTGCTGTAGCGAAATGTTTTTATGGAGGAGGTAGCCGACCCCTGACCTCTGCTGACGTTCTGGTGGCGAGAGATGGCTGGCGCTCCCAACATCAGAGTTACATCGGTACCCGTACCCACATGTCGGTTCGGCTCTTGTATGATGTTCCTTGTGGTAAAGGGAGTGACAGTATGACAGCACATTGTTAACTGCTTTCCCGTTGATCCTTTATTACCGACATTTAAAAAAGAGTGAATGTTAAAATGTTGGTCGATGTGTGCGTTTGATAGAAGCCCGAAACTTTTCATCGTTGGCCATCCGAAATACATGTGCTGGCACTCTCATGTGTGTGTGTGTGTGTGTGTGTGTGTGTGCGCACTGTATTTCTATTTTACAATACCTCCGACCGACACACACACACACACACACATTTCTTTCTAAAGAAAGGACGCGGCTACCGACATTACTGCAGGGCTTGGTTTCAGGTGAGTCAGGTGTGAGCCGGCAGGTACTGTGAGTGAGAGACTGTCGTCACCTGCAGGTGCAGCCGTTGATCATTTTCAGACTGAGGATGTCGCTGGCCTCGCTCCAAGATGCTCATCCTTAAACAGACAAGTGTCAAAACAGTAGAAATAAATTTTACCTGAGACAAGTTTCCTTTGTGTAAATACCAGTAAGACAAATTCTCGAGGATTAGAGAGAGACAGAGGTTGAGTGGTTGGTTGGCTGATTCCTTCATGCGCGCGCGCATCGTTACATTTCTGAACACTTTTTATTTGTAAACACTTGTGTAAAGGGTCTCAATCCAAATGTGACAAAATCAGTTCTCCGGGTATTCACAGGGGTCCACACGAAGAAAGTTCACGAGTTGGTTTTATCACTTTGTATAACCGTTTGACCGAAATTATTGAGGGCTGGCGCCTCAAATTTACTTGGCTGGAGTTATCTGCTGCTGCCACCATAAGCCATCACAAGACACAAGCTTTGCGAGGCTGACATTATTACCGGGACTCCAAGCTTGCGTGACCAGCATGACTTGGTACAAGAATTCATTTTTTGTTTGACCACACACGACTGGGTGCTTTGCCATGATATAGCTTTAGTTTTGTTTGACCAGCATTACCTTTTTCTAGTCAAGGTCTCCTGACCCATACTATGCAAAGGGTCTTCGGACTCCTAGTTGGATTTTTAGACCCTCGGTTAAAATTGTTGATTTTATCCCCTTTTCCCCACCCTCTACCACAACTGCGATAAAATTATCGGAGTTATTATCGATTAGTATTAGAAAAACACACAATAATAATAATAATAAATGTGCAGCTTATGTGGTTATATGGCACAGAATCACGCTCAGTTAGGATCATGCGTGCAGTGCATGATACAAAAAAAAAATTAATGTAAATGTAGTAGATTTGTACATGTGCATTTGTTAATATCGTGAACTTCTCCCCGAGGTCACGTTTTGTTTATGTATAAAAGTATGACCCTAACGTTTGATAGCAAGTTATTACAAAATATTTGACAGGATGAGACATCCGACCTCAACTTTCTGATGTTTTCGAACTCCCAAATCATTTAGATACCCATGACAGATTTTCTTTCTGTAATCATAGGAGCACGCATGTTCTTTTTTCTGTGATTGTAGGAACATGCATGTTCCTATGCGATGGGGAAAAATTACTGGTGCCTCAATGTTGTTCCTGCTATTGCATGTCAGAAAATGATGGATTTGGGAGACTGTAGTGTCTGTGATGTCAAAAGGTGGGGATTGGAGAGGACGAACGGGAATAAAAAGTTGAGTTTGGTACAAGAAACTGCAGGGCCTACGGTCCGAAGTCAGCTTTGAGAGCGATTTGCCGAGGCGTAGAGGGACGATGCAGCTGTAACTTCTTATCCCGGTCCAGTCCGCCCACAGCACCCATGTTGTCGGTCGATCGTTTTTTTACGATGAAAGATGCCTGCAGAGGTTCAGTGGCAATCTGGCTTATATAGCATGTGCAATATTTTAAATCGTTATCTGGTAAAGTGTAGCAGCAGCAACAGACAGGAATTCTAGAAAATGTGAGAGATAAAGAGGGGGAGTTCTGGGAGGGAGGATGTGCAAAAGGGAGAGAACCTTCAACGATAGAAAAGTGTTACCGCGATAAAACTAGCTCTGTAGCTTCATACTGATACTTTTCTTAGACCATTTGTGTTGCAGGGAGGAATATTTAGAAGAAATAGGCCTGTATTAACGGAGGGAAAGAGAAGCTAACAAGATTATTTTATAACCGAGCTATTTTTCGAGCCGTCACACTTGATGTGTGAACTTGTGACTGGTTTTACGACAAAAAGGTCACCGGGATATGGTTCTTGCTGCTGAAACGGCATTAAAGAACAACCCAAACATTAAGTTGAAAGACCTATGTTTGTTCCTACGACAATATATTTCATCGAGAACATTTGTTTGCTCTTTCTTTCATGAACACGTACGCACGCGCGCACACACACGCGCAAACAAGAACATGGTGTGCAGTTCTAAGCTGAGACGGTTAGCAAGCTCCGGGTGAGCACTGTTCACAGCCTCAAGTCGCCAGCCTTTTACGCACCCCGTAAATTCGATGCATGCTTGACACCGTGTGGCTGGTCGATGCTGAGTTCATTTCACGGGATGTTTGCGGCGATTGATCACATGTATTGACAGCCCCACTCCCATTTCAACCCCCTCCCCACAAGTTCCCTTCCTTCTAAATCTAGCCCGTCGTCTACAGATGGTCTCCGTGAAAGGCTGTTCTGTAGTACTTCTCGCCGAAGTTATTTCAAGGCTATTTCACGGTGTTGTGGGAGTGTGAAAGCTGACTGATGCACCTTTTGCGATTTGGCAGAGAGAGGTTCTCAGTGTTAAAACTGTGTGTGTGTGTGTGTGTGGCTTCTGTATGTATGCTTGAGCTTTAATAATAAGTTGTTTTGTTTTGTTCCGTGAGCCATTCTTTTATTGTATGAAGATTGATTTACTCCACACAATAATTTTTCGGTGTTACATATTAACAAAACAATGTCTTTTCTTCTTAAATGACCAAGAATGTCTTGAAGCGGAAGATACGCTTGTAACACATTGCATTTTCATTGTTCTGTATTGGTCTCTTTATTCTCTCTCTCTCACACACACACACACACACACACACGATCTAGGTTGGTAAACGACGAGGCTGAGTGAGAGAAAGTGAGAGAAATTAGAGTGTTGAAGAAAGATAAAGGGAATATGATGAAGCTAAGGTGAGAGAAAGATATATAAATATATATAAAGCCACGTTTGAAAGGTGTGTGTGTGTGTGTTGTTTTGTTTTGAAAGATTCGTCTCCGTTGTCACATGTCTCAGCCGAAGATGGTTAGATGAGGTAGTCTAACAGTGGTAAAATAATGTGGGGTCCTGGGCTCGTGGTGGGGGAAGGTGGAGAGCGAGGTAAAGGCGGCCAAGCGAAGGGCGAGGGGGACTTCATCACTATCGCACAAGTAGGCGCTTGTGAAGTAGAGAATGGCTGCGCCACCCACTACGAGCATGGCGATCACAGGACACTGGGCCTTCATTCACTGCTTGTTGTCTGCATTAAGGGTTAAATAAAAAATAAAATGAGCTTCACGTTCGGCCGCTAAGCTGTGATCCAGGCTTCTCTGAATCTGCACTGGAGCGAAAATATTAAGCGACGCAGTTGGCCCTGCGTCACAGAAGAGTCTCTCTGCGGGAGACAACTCGTTAAGGGTCGTGGTCTCTCGATAAAGAAGGAAAAAAAAGAAAAGAAATCCGCTCTCAGTGAGCATGAGTGAGAGAAGCGATGTCAAAATGATGAGGTGACTGTATTTGGCAGACCTCTGAGTTTCAACTATCATAAAGTCACCTGAAAGTGTTTGTAAGGAGCAATGTGAAAATGATGAGCTTGTAGTTGGGTTTTTTTTTTTTGGGGGGGGGGGCTTGTTTTGGACCTTGGCTTTGTGGACCTTGCATCCTAATGTCGGACTGAAGACGCTAGATGCTCTTTAAACGAAGTTCAATCTTTGTACTGTGACACGGTGCTAATGCGAAGTGCTTGGCGGAGGGCAGAAAAACGACAGTGCATTTACAGAGGCCCATTAATTAGAATTATAAGAAGTGAAGGTTAACGAAAATTGAAGCGATTGACAAGAAACATTGATGACATTCGAAACGTTTTAGTACACAACGAAATGAAATATTAATGGTCAGTTAAAGATTATAGTTTGTATCATTTTCTTTCTTCGCTCCGTTAAATTCCTATTACCTTCTCTTTGTCACTCGTTTTAATTTTTTATACCTACTTTTTTCCTCTCTCCCTCGCCCTCTCTCTCTGTAAATGCGTGCGTGCATGCTTATGGGTGGGGGGGGAAAGAGAGAGAAAGAATTAATATACCTCTACCACCTTCTCTTGTGACACGGGGTGTTCCTCCTACCAGAGCCGGCGCTAGGGTAAGGCGAACAGGGCGACTGCCCAAGGCCCCGCGCTAGCAAGTTCACCCTCGCATGAGACAGTCCGTAATTTTCTTGAAATTCTAAAAAAAAAAAAAAGTAAAATATCTTGCATCCTACAATATGGCGTTGCGGGGCACAAGAGAGAGGCTTGGAGACCCCAAAATGGTTCTTTTCTGGGCTTAATGGAAATGCTAGCAAAGTATGATCCCACAATGAAAGAACACAGTCATCGAATCAAAAACGAAGAAATATTTGACCACTACTTGGGCCATCAGATTCAAGACGAGTTGATTCGACTAATGTCATCAGAAGCTCAGAAGCAAAAATTATTAGAGAAGGTACAAAAAGCAAAAGTATTTTTCTTACTCTTGACTGTACTCCCGACGTGAGTGATAAAGAACAAATGAGTTCAGTGAGTCGATGTGAGTGACAAGGATGTAGAAGTGTCAAAAAACTTCATCAAATTTTTACATGCCGAAGATTTCACTGGCAAAGGGCTGACAGACACTCTGCTTGAAGCACTTCCAAAACATGGGCAACAAATCGAAGACTGCAGAGGTCAAGGATATGATAATGGAGCAAACATGAAAGGCAAGCATCAAGGTGTTCAAGCTCGAATACTGCAAATAAGTCGCCATGCTTTTTACATGCCTTGTGGGTGCCACAACCTTAACCTTCTTTTGGGGGACATGGCGAAATGCAATCCTCAAGCCTTGATGTTCTTCGGTGTGTTGCAGAGAATATACTGTGTCTTTGCAAGTTGCCATGGCAGATGGAAGATATTAGAAGATAATGTCCTGTCTCTTACACCAAAAGCATTGTCAGAAACAAGGTGTGAATGTCCCATGGAGAGTGTGAAAGCCGTACCCTATCAAACGGCTGAAATTCAAAATGCGTTGCTACTCGTTTTTGAGACAGCAAATGATCCAAAAGTGGCAAGTGAATCTGGTTGCCTTGCAAACTACGAGTTGGGGAATTTTGAATTTCTGGTTGCCGTCGTTGTGTGGTACGACATCCTGTTTGCCGTCAACACTGTCAGGCAAATCCTTGCAGTCGTCAAATATGCAACTCGATGTAGCCATTAAACATGTTCAGTCTCTTATAAATTTCTTAATCACGTATAGAGACAATAGATTTGCGTCAGTAATAATCACCGCAGAAAAAATAGCATCAACAATGAACATCGAACCTGTATTTAATGAGCGCCGCCTTAGGCGAAGGAAGAGGCGATTTGAATATGAAGTCATGGATGAACCACAGGAGACACCTGAAGAATCTTTTAGGGTTGGGTATTTCTTGTGGATCGTCGATCAAGCATTGAGATTTCTGAAGAAACGTTTTTTGCATCTTAGCAACTAGAGCACTATGCCGGAATATTAGGCTTCCTTTACAATGTTTCATACCTTCGCACAATCACAATGAATGAATTGAGCAAACATTGCAAGGATTTGGATTTGGCATTGAGAAACGGCGATTTCCGGGATTTGATGATGATGATGATGATGATGATGATGATGATGATGATGATGATGATGATGATGATGATGATGATGAAGTCGATTTACATTGCGCAGGTATTCATTCAAAAGAATGCTCATTACGCAGCAAAAACAGAAGAGAAGAAAAAATAAAACAACAGGAAAGGAAAAAATAATAAAAACAGAAATAGTGCTAGGTTGTTTAAGTCTGTCTTAAGTAAACAAATTAGTCTTCAGTCTTTTTCGAAACGTGGTTGGTGAGGTGATGGTGGACAATGACGATGGCAGAGCATTCCACAGTTTAGGTGCCGCGTTTGTGAAGGCCCTGGCTCCAGTGCGTTTCTTGTTTGTGTCTTACACTGCAGGGAGACAGAAGCGTGACTGGGAGCCAGACCACGTGACGGCTGGTAAGGAGGAACTACCTCTTGCAAATAGTCAGGAGCAGTTTTAAACATGCAGGACTGAGCAATCGAAAGCACTTTGTGGTCAATGCGCTTGTTCACCGGGAGCCGTGAAGGCTCTGTAGGATAGGGGTGATGTGCTCAGTGGTGACAATCCTGGCGGCTGTGTTTTGAACTCTTTGGAGTCGATCTAACTGCGTAGGAGGTATACCCCACAATGCACTATTACAGTAGTCTAATCTTGATATGATGGTAGCAACAGCAAGTGAGTTGGCAGCAGCTTGAGTAAGCATGGGCCGTAGTCTACCTAAAGTCCTCAAAAAGTAGTAGGAGTTTGCCACAACAGAACTAACATGGTTGCACATGGAGAGCTCTGCATCAATAAACAGCCCGAGGTCCCGTACACAGTCTGCAAAGGCTATGGTGGCATCACCGACCTGCACATCACTAATGCCGATCTGCTCCCGTCTGGCCCTGGGGCCGCACAGTAACGCTTCTGTCTTGTCGTCGTTGAGTTTAAGACGATTCCTGGTCATCCAGGCCTTCACCGCAACACAAGATTTGCTTCCAAAGGTCCCGCAATTCTATTTGCCCAAGGCCTCGCAACCCCCTAGCGCCGGCTCTGCTCCTACGTCCTCCTAATCACGTGTAGAACGCGACTAACACGGCAGTTAAAGCTGACCCACCGCCAGTGTGTATATTATTGTCTGCGTGAGGTAGGATTTCCCAGCAGTTTACGGATAGCAGGAGTCCTTGTTAACTTATCTTGAGGCTGATAAACCCGGAAATCAGTCCTCACCCCCCCCCCCCACTGCACTGGCGTAAAACCCTGCGCGATGACCTGATCTCTTGTTTTAAAAAATTCGAAAAAATATCGGAAAGTCCGTTCATCGCCGTGTGAGAAATGTACACAGCTGAAGGATCACTAGAGAAATGTATTCAAGATATGTTATATCGTTAAATGTTTCATCTGTTGCTCTTTTTTCTGAAGGAGAGAGAAGGTAGCTGGACCTGTATAATTGGCAACTTGCTCGTCAGCAGACGAAGAGTAGAGAAGAGGGCTATTAGAAGGAAGATTAACAAACTCATTAAGGTGCCAACTATTATACAGTAGGCCTTTTATTCTCAGGCTTCATTTTCGCAGTTTTGATTTCGAGGGCTTGCCCTCAGTAAATTAAAGGGAATTTTGGAAGAGTGTTGCGGCCTACTGCAGAAAGTCACAGACTATATAGACTAGAAAACATAAAGAAAACTAAAAAAAGAAAAATTTAGTAAGTTATTGTGCATACAATATATGTATTGTTAATCTATTTTATTACTTCAATTAAACGCGCGCGTGCATTTATGTGCGTGTGTGTGTGTGTGTGTGAGAGAGAGAGAAGCCGCTGCGAAAATAACTGTCAGGGAAGATTAATCTCGTGCCGAGGTTTGTATAACGTTGCTGATGCCCTCGGGGTTGTACTTTAAAGCCCTGCTGAGTACACAAGCTTTTTACAGCGTACACTGCGGATCGCCAGGAGGTTCTTCACACAGTATTAACATCATTAACCGCGATCACGTTCTGCGAAAAGTTGTTTATAATTTTATCTTCGTTTTTTTAAAATAAGTTTTGCTTATCTTAGGTCATGGACGACTTCATTAAAGTAGCTGCCCTCGGGGTTTCTCTTCTTCTGCGCCTGCTCTTGTGTTAGGCAGGATCTGCGCGGGAGTAAAAGGCTTGATACTTGGAAAGTCAGTCTCGTGGATCCTGGTTCAGATCTCGTCTCGTCACATGTCATTGTAACAGGCTGTTTTTCTTCGCCGTGAAGTAGCCTTATTTACTGATTTGGCATAAACACACGTGCGCGCGTGCACAACCAGTAACAGCTAAGTGAACCACAATCCACGAAACCTTTGGTCTCCGAACAACTGTTTTTTTTGTTGTTGTTTTTTTTTTTTTGCTGGTTAAGGACCGTTCTTTTGTGGACAAATACGGGGGAGCGTTTACGTAATGATTATACAATAACTTTGGCCAACTCGTTCAAACGTTCTTCCATAGTTATCATATATATCTATATAGATATAGTGCGTGTGTTTGGCCTCAGCCTCTGCATACGTGCAATGTAAACTATTTATGTGTATGTATCCATACTTAATATGATGTGACGAATACCTTCTGTCGTAACAAACTATCGTGAACAGCGCAGTTGCCAAGGAAGTACTACGTATGATGCATGATGCACGACAGAAGCCATCGCTCGCCTCGCAGTGCATACTCATCCGCAGTCACAGTCGTAGGTCACACGGGGTCACCGCACGCTTTGCCAGGTCGTAGCTATTTGTCACGAGGGCAGACCAGGTGGGCAGCTGTTCTGCGTCTTCTACCCTGAAGGGATCCGCTAGACGGGGAGGGGGAGGAGGGGGGAGGGGGAGAGAGTCGTTCATGAACACGCGAAAGAATAAACGAAGAGACTACTGATAAGCAAACTGCAAGACGCTTTATATCAGGACACGATTAAATACTCTGGGTGATTCGTCATCAAAAACACATCTTTAACGTGTCCTTCTAGTCTTTCCTTCCCTGCTGTGTATTCGTTGTTAGTGCCTGTTGCTTTGAGGTTTCCACCTTGGTGATTTTCTTGTCTTTCACTAGGAAGTAAGAGAGCAGTAAGTGTTTCAGACCAATCCTTGTTCAGTTTCACACTTTGTTGACTCCCTCTGACTAGTTGATAATGATGTCGACACGACAGTGACATTCCCAGGAGGCCTACAAGAATGCAGACATTTTTCAGGTCGCTGGGTTGAACGCGCTACAAAATGCTATTTCCCCAGATCTTTGGGAATACCTTCCCCACATTCCCCTACGTTCTTGAAGTGCAAGTCTACAAACTTCATCATCCACAGAAAGCCACCACGAATGTCACGGATACGCTAATAAACAGACGCTCCCAGCTCTCCTGTAGCCTTGACAACGTAAATTTATCCACGGCCATTATTCTTAACGTCAGTTTTAGTTTACATATTTTTTGCATGATTTTTGTTGGCCCCTACATCCAATAGTGAGACGGGAGGGGGAGAGAATTCCCCCAGATTTTCGGAAAGACTTTCTCAGACCTCACCTCATCCCCACATTGCCTACCATCCTCTTTTGTGAGTGTCTGTGATGTGGTCTGCTAACTATAACTACCCCGGGAACATTTCAAATACTGAAGAGTCGGTTTAGAAATCTGCCACCAGCCCCTTTTATCGCCTGTGGCAGCTGCGCATATCGGCGGCTGGGGTTGCTTTTGGTGAGCAGACTTTGTAGTGTCGTCTCGTTTGGTCCAGACCTGGAAGGTCACAGACGTGTAGGTCTGTGGTTCCTCGTTTCCTCTTTACTCCAGCATTCTTCATGGCTACCATTCAACACCTGACCCCGCAAAGAAAAAGAAAAAAATATACATATATATATCCACATGTCCTAACAGGATTCTTGTCAACCGTAAGGGAAGACTATTGAGCACCTGCTGACCTATTCTCTTACTCGCGAGTTGGCGGGGAGGAGGAGATGATTTTGTTCGAGACAGTACTGTGGTTTATCACCTTAACGTCAATTTCAATGAACTATAAGATGTTATAAACAAACAAATAAGTGAACATTGGATGCCATTGATCCCATATCCATTCTTTTCTAACACTGACTCTCATGGACTCTCATAAGTCTTTAGGTATCACGTGTCCACCAAGACCGACTTGGCTGAAAAAAAATCTGATTTTTATTCTCTTCATCTTGACATCAGATGTCTGCTTTAGTCGCCAAGACTTAACGAGTTTTATCGGGATAGTTTTTGCCATCATAATCTATTGGACAACGATGAGACCTCCCTGGAGCATGATTGTAGCAGTGATCTTACGGGCTTTGTACTCCAGGATTCCCTGGCTTCAATCTCTTGGGGATCTCAAGGGATGGGGGTTCAAAGCTGGGAGAGGGGCCAGAAAACGAACTCCAGGCGTGAGCAGCTCAAAAGAACGGAAATCTTGTCTTTTTAAGGTTGAGCCGAGAATTAGCGAAGTTCGTGCAGCCTCGACCACAGCGCTCCGCCCTCTGTTATCTGTGGGAGTTGCATTACACCTTGCCCCCTTTTTTGCGCATTATTCACGTTCTGCCCTGATCTCCCTTTACTCGCTTTGTCATTATCAGATCCGGTTCTCACCGACTAAAGGCAAGTGACTAGCGAACGTTAATAAATCTTGACACCGCGGGAGTAGACTTCTAACCCTTGCAGGAAGTTCTGATCAGCTCAGAAAAACAACTAAACAACTACACTTAACAGGGCAGCAAGGCAACCAGAAAATGGGCTGGAATTCATGTTGAGGCTGTAACAGCCACCAACACGCCAGTCAAGCCATGCATACATCTGATTCTGACCTGCTCACTGCGAGGCCTGGCTTGGGAACATAATAACTGGGACCTGCATCGGAAATGGGGGTTGGGGACCTAACACCTACCCCTACCCTTTGTTGTCTGCAGGCTTTGTTGTCTGCAGGATTTAGGTTATCTGCTTGACCCTGCCTAACAGGATCGAAAGCAATGATGGTCTTCTAGAAGGGGAGAAATCCTAGGTGGTGAAAGTATATGAAGATAGCGATATAAACGTGTGATTGGTTGAGATGGAAAGGCTGACAGTTTTCACAGGACGCGCATTCATACAGTCCTGGCGTTGTGCATATGTACTGTGAATCGAAAACTTATCTCTTCCACGCTCGCCAGTAATTGTGTGTTTGCACGGGTGCGAGTCAAGTGTGTTGGAGAGCTCTCTCAAAACTCTCAAACTCCTATATTAAGTAGGTCATGTGTTAAGAGCGAGAGACAGAATGATACACGTTAGTGAGAGACAGTGTCGCCTGAGGGTGTGGGGGAAGGCGAGAGGTGGGGGGGGGGGCGAAGAGGAGGTCGAACAAAAGCAAACAAGGGAAGATAAATACTCGTGAAGTTAACTGCTCTTACTGCCAGCCAAGTGGGAGTGCTGGAGTAGTGACCGTGATGTCACAACCCCCACCCTCCCCCCTTGCACTTTGCTGCATCGTCTGATAACTTCTCTGGAGACCGAAGGCAACGAACCTCCAACATCTGTGAAACTATTGATAAGAACGAAGGAGAAACTGCCGCCGGTTCGCATCATTGTCTGCAGCCATGCGACTGCTGAAAAGATCGTTCACCCATTTTCACCAAGGGGCAGACACGTATTGTAGAGACTGGTGTTATTATATTTCTGTACCACGTAATGGGATTGAGGTTTTAATTTGAGAACAAAGAAGGTCTTTGCAATAAAAACGAGAAGAATGTTATACGAAGCCAAGAACCTTTTACAAGGTCGAAGTTCTTTTGAGATGAAGTCATCCCCCCTAACTCCTCTCACCTACACACACACACACACACACACCAATTTATTAATTATATCAGTACAAGCTCTGTCACGGTGTGTATTTTTAAAATTTTGATGCTTCGACCGACAGCCTATTGAACATAATAGACGCTTGCTCGCAAACATGCCTACATACACAAGCATGTTTTTCTGGATTTCCATTCTTAATTTGTTTCTGCATTTAATATCTGCTTTGTCCCTGTATTTCATGTCTATCTTTTCTCGTATTTTATGTCTGCTTTGTCTTGTTGGCAGATCTGAACATAAGGACGTACCAGGATAATACATCGGAGAATGGCTATTATCGGTACCTGACAGTGGATGCAGAGTCTGGCTACCTGTTCGTTGGAGCGATGTAAGTATTTTCCCGACTGATCCTCAGACATATACAGTCCCAGTTCGTTACCTCGTCACCATCCCTCCAACACAAAATGTCGGATGAGAGGCGACATAAAAATGGTATATGCTTCATAACAAAAGGAAAATCCGTACTTCCACAAACTTGCGAGGGGCGAGGTAACGAGCAGTTACTGTATACACATCTTTAACAGTGTATACACACTTCTAATATTGCAATTATTTGGACTATTTTTCTCTCCAGTCTCATCACGTCACCGACCTTTCACTGTGAAAGTTTAGGGGTATGTGTGCAGTGAATGATTGGGTGTTGTTTGAAATTTCCACAGTAGGTAGTCTTCCAGTTGTATTCTATATAGTTTGCTGCAGAGTCGGACTTTTGCGTCCCTTCGCTATCATTCAGATTAGAAAAAAAATCTCCGTTTCATTTTCTTGGAAGATATTCCCCGATGTACTCCCACCCGTGAGCTGTGATAATCAGTAAATGTGTTTGCATACTACGTTGTAGTGGCAGCCCCTGTCGAGCTGTAGCTGATATGCGCATGCCTATCGATCCCCACCTGCCCTCGGGACGTACTTCCGCCCGTAAAGCTTTCCTCCACACGGAAGATTTGCGTCTTCGTGGCGGCCACGCGACTGGAAATGTGATCTATTAATATGATCAGCGCCTTAAACAACAGTTAGGATTCTTATCTAATGCGGACTAGTGTTGCATTCATGTTATTCCTTTGTGGGCTAGGGGAGGCTGGGTAAATATCACCCCTCGCCGTCTATATACACACACACACACACACACGACCTTAAAACATCGTTTAGAGTTGTTACTGTTTTTGTAAATCTCGTAAATTTCCTTTAATGCAATTTGTTGTGTCCCAAGAGGACCAGCCGATAAGTGGATAGTGCTGTAGCTTTAGTAGATGCAAAACAATCGTCATCATCAGCAGCGTTGTCAGTTATCATCACAAGCCGTCGACATCATCGTTTTCATCAGTCTCTTATCTTTTTAGATTACGGAGACTCTTCGACGATCTTGCCGATATCTCGTTTGGTTCTCTGTCATTCTGTAGGACATGCTGGACATCAGACTGGTCTTCATTCCCAAGGTTATAAGTCATACCCAGTCTCTTCTTTTGTCGGCTCAACCTCCTCCACCGTTCTGTCGCTCAGTGTCTTCCCAACTTCAGATGGCTGCCTTTTCCAATTCTTTTTTTCGCTCTCACTCTTATTTAAAAAAGGGCTTGCAGGACAGCTGCGTATCTTCACTCATCGTTCAATTACCTCCTTCATTGTGTCCCGCCCATCCGGTTTCTGTCTTGCCCACAATAGTTATATCGGCTAGTTTAGGAGGTCTTTTAACGCCATCTGTTAACTGTTCAGTTAACTACAGGCTAGAGCTCTTCTCTTTTGCAGTCAGTAACGAAGGAGGCGAATGGCCTGTCGGGAAGGTGGACGTGCGGTATAAACCTGTAGCCCGCCTCCATCCTTCTGATGGTGGTGTCATCATGGGAACCGTGACATTCTTTGGCGGCTTATCGAGTCGCGCGTCGTGCAAAACGAAGGTCCATTGAAAGTCTACTGCTAGGTGCCACGTATGAGAATTATCACTCTTTGTCGCAAAATAAAGAGACCAAAACAAAATAAAAACAAAAAAACAAAAAAACATCCTTGTTGAAATTTGCGAACGGATGGCATGGCGTTAGAGAGCACTTTGTGTGAGATACCCAAGGCAGCGGTGGTGAAGGCTAATAGAGTTGATTTGCTTTCTGAAGATTGTTGCTAGTGTTCGTTCATTGCTCCCATTCATGGCCGACTAATGAAAGTTTAAAGTGAGGCCATTAGCACCATTAGCTTGACGAGTCTCAGATGTTATCACCACTTTCCTTAAAGAAGGGAAAACGTCACGATATATGGTTTCTCTCTTATTCTCTCTCTCTCACACACACAGACACCTTGGGTCTTTACTAATCTGCACGTCAGCGAATGCATCATGGTGGAGAATGAGGAAACCATCATGTCCTCGTCTGGGGTCATATTCACGAACTGGATGTCAGTCTACCTATAGAAGTAGCTATGTACTGGAAAGCTCAGCATGTGACCTTTCGATCCTCGTCCTGCGTTTTGTCAGTAGTTGTCCGCTGTATGAAGCTGCCTGGGGCTGCAGGCATGGTTCGGAAGGAGAGAGCAACCTCGGGGGCTACAAGATACCATAGTTATGCTGTAGCAATGTGAGGGCTAATGGAAAGACCAAGAACCTTATCTGTCAGACGAACAACGCCGAAACACGTTTCCCCTCTCTTTCTTTCTCGACAGCACTCTAGTGTCGGCCATGTACGGCGCCACTGCTTTGACTGCCGGGAATGTCTAGAGCTCAACTGAGCAAGACCCCCAACCCCCAACCCCCAACCCCCCCTCCCGAGGATTTTGCATTATGTTTCCAATATGTGCCTGTCTGGCAATCTTTCTTCGAGTTTTTCATAAAAGAATCAGGCGCGTCAGGAGTGTTACACTGAACGGAAATATCTCAGACACTAAAGAGTGCGAGAGGATGAAGCGCTGCTCACCGTGTGTTGAAAATGTCTCACCTGCCTGTACAATAGACTTGTCTCGGTGTATGGGCGAGCATTTGTGTTTTGTATTCCGAACTCCGAAAGCCTGGTTATATAGTTAGGGTAAGGATGTGTGTGTGTGTGTGTGTGTGCGTGCGCGCGCCTGTCTGCACCGGGTGTTGTCCCAGTAGATAATAATGGCACCAATAAATTTTTGTTAGACACTTGACATGCTAGTGCCACACTAGAGAAATACCTAAACCGCGTTCCTTGTTATTTTTCAGGAATGCAGTCCACGCTTTGAACTTGTACAATATAGAAAGTTCTTCAAGAGTAAGTACATTGCAACAGCTTTTCTTCCCCTCTTCCTCTCTCTCTCCCTCTGTGTGTGCGTGCGCGAGCGCCTGAGAGAGATACGTTAATGTATGTACTTATTTATTTCTGTGTTGTTTTAATATTTATCCACTTTTGTATATTCTGTGTGTGTGAGAGAGAGAGGGAGAGCAAGGATATGAGTTGTGCACGTGATGTTCCCTGATGTTCATGTATGTACTTATTTATTTCTGTATTGTTTTAATATTTATCCGTTTTGTATATTCTCTCTAACTCTCTGTGTGTGTGTGTGTGTGTGTGTGTGTGAGAGAGAGAGAGAGAGAGCAAGCATATGTGTTGTGCACGTGTGTATAAAAATGAACTTTGTCGAGAATTCGGTCGTGTGAGGAGAGAGTGGATTCGTCTTCTCGGGTGTTCTGAAAAGTCAGGGAGAGCCTAGGGTATGGGGGGGGGGGGGAGAGAAAAGCAGCTATTGTAAGCACAAAATATTTCTCGCGTGTGTTTTTGGTTACAACTCTGTTCTTTCCGTCTCCGACAACATCTAGGTGATTCTTATCTTCGTGTCACCTACAACAGGGTTACCCTCGCGCTTTTGTTCTTGGGACTAGAAGAATGCTTATTTATGGCTAGCGACTTTTCCTCCCAGCACCACACCGTTACTGAAAACTTATTGTGAACGCTTTTACAGTCATAGTTATCATTTCACATCTCTTGTTCGCGAATATAAAGACCAAAGAGTTATTTCTGCGTTACATGATATGATCCATTTCCTTTTGCAGAGATTTAAACAGGAGTTTAATGCCACGCCGCTGAGTGTATATCAGTGCAAAATACAAGGGAAACCAGAAGTGAGTCTTTTTTTTCCCCTGTGGTTGCTTGTAACACATTTCTATTCCCTCTTTCGTTATTTACCACCAGACAACACCCCACCCCACACTTACGAGAACGCAAGCACCCTCACCCTACCCCACCCCACCCCAGCGCTGACAAGCAGGCTAATCTATAGACACGCAGGACAAAGCGCTACAAAGGTGAACATGAGCTGTCCCGCGTGCAGCCACCCTTGACAAGACACCCGGCTTAGGGCAGTTGTTCATCAGGGCGTGGAATAGAAGCGTTTTCACCTGCCTGCACGGTTTGAAAATATTTCTGGAAGGTACTCATGCCACGGGTCGTCTGCCTGGCGACTGTTCATGGGGGTGGGGGGTGGGGGTGGAGTAGGGAAGCTGATAATGCGGTGGGGTGAGGAAAGGTATGGAGCCTTTCATGACGTAGACGTCTTACAATCCTTTTTGGCAGCCTAGAAATATTTATTTATACATTTATTTGTAAGTTAAAGCTTACATTAGAGAAGCAAAAAATAATTATTCTGGAAAAAGTGTTTTCCTTTTCCTTATCTACTGCAACATTGGAAAGGGAACAAGAGCACCGAAATCGTACATTGTAGCAGATTCAGTACCCGATTATGTCCCCCCCCCAACCACTCCCACCATCTCCCGAGCTGACCCAGCTGTTGACGTGGGACTATTAGGGACGATGAGGCTGCAAGGGAGAGAAGATCACCTCCCTCACGAAAAAAAAAAAGTTGGTCCTGATATAAGTGTGGTCTCTTAATTAAGACCTCACACCTCAACGACCAAAACTTTACGAAAGGGGCCAAATTTAGCGACCAGAAGGTTACGAAATGTTTCCTTTACTAGCATTTTCCTATTCACGATCCAGTTCCAGTTAAAATCAGTTGTCCACCCTCACTTTTTTCAGTACGCTTTCACTTTTTCATACATTTGTTTTCTTCGATCTGAGTTCCTTTCTATATCCTCTTATTCCCACTTCAGACAACAGTTAAGCATAAAAATTGTGTTCGAGCAACTGTCTTCCTGTTTCACGCCCATGCCCGCCAAGCTGCTGATGACGAAGATGTCTTCGTGCCGACATCAAGTAAGACAAAGATCGGTGTTTGTTCTTTCAGATTCCAGACTGCCGGAACCATGTGCGCCTGCTAGTCCGGAATTCCAGTATTCCCAACACCTTCTACATGTGCTCCACTGGTGCTTTCCATCCTATGGCGTACCAGCTAAAGGTGAGTTATAAGGCTACGCAGAGTTCGGGCCAAGCACCGAAGGCACTTGATTTGCTGAGTAACTTTTGTGAAAGCCAGCGTTTTGTTGTTGTTGTTTTTTTGTTTTTTTTTGGTTGGTTGGTTTTTTTTGTTTGTTCTTGTTGTTAACAGCCGTTACTGGCAGTGCTGCTGTGATGTTTGTCACGGCTTTTGCCAGTCTGTTTGTCTTTATTAACTGGTTGTTTTTTATATTTTTAGGTGCACAGTAACTTTGATTCTCCGGTAGTATTTATGCTTAGAAACTCGACGTGGCTTATCATTAAAAGACCCCTAAAAGGGTACGCCGCAGGTATTTAAAATATATCTGATTTTTGTTTCGTTTGAACGATTTCATCAAAGCTAAACCCACTCAAAGAAGGAGAGCATGGACGCAAACGCTCTGTCCAAATTACACTTCAGAAGAGATGGAGAAGAAGATTATGCAAATGCATTGATAAATGGTTTTGATAACATGTTAAATATCTAATGTCCCCTTTTTGCCTGTTGTTGACAGCTAGAGTCGAAAACTCCCAGATTTCAAATCCTGAAGGAAGACATGGAAAACGCTGTGGGCATTTGTCCCTATGATCCAGCCGACAACACAACGGCTGTTTTAGTCGGTAAGGAGTGCATCTTCTCACCTTTTGCTTTATATCTGGGGTTTAATTAAAAGCCTTGGACACGTTTGTCTATCGCTGAGGAGCAACGGGAGCTAACCCTTGATAAGGGGCTAAGTATTCGCCGGAGTACGCGGTAAGATGCACGTAGATGTTTGCATCGATATCCTTCTCTTGTTGATGTTTTGCCAACGATCTTTTTTTTTTCGCCTCTACACAGAGCGGGGGAACCCGGGTGGCATCCCGGCTCTCTATGCGGGAGGCGTGACAGACTTCATCAAGGCTGATCCAATAATTCTACGCCCTGATCTTTATCACCTCAACCGATCACTGGAGGTTCGCTTCGTGCGCACCCTGAGGGATCGCAGCAAGTGGTTGAACGGTTAGTACCACGTGTTCTCCATGCATAAACAACGATTTTCAGATGTGTAAACATGTGTATTACACATAAAACGCGTTCGTGATATATAACGTGTTGTCTAAACATGCTTATCGTTCTGAAACATGCGCGTGTTTTGTGGAAACATGGATTTATCATGCATGGATGTCAACAAACTTGTGATTCGTTCTTGGGCAAGCTTACACTTTCAGACAGTTCCTGTCAACATAAGACGCTTAATGCTGTGTATCATGCTTAGTGTTCAGCTTATTAAAGCGTTCTACTGCGTCTCTCTCTCTCCTTCTGTCTTTCTCTCTCTTCTCTCCCTCCTTTCCTCTCTTTTCCCCACCCCTATCACTCTCTGCCACAGAAACCTTGTTCGTGATCCTCCTAGGTCTATGAGTGTATTAACATCTCTTCCTTCTCGCTCACTGTCACAAAATCCTAGTTCGTGGGGTCATATGAGGTCAATGGCGGTATTAAAATCTCTGTTCGCTCTCACTCATTGTCGCAGAACCTCAGTTCGTTGGATCGTTCGAGCTTCATGGGTACGTCTACTTCTTCTTCCGGGAGGTGGCGCTGGAATACACGAACTGCGGCAAGAAGATCTACTCCCGCGTTGTCCGTCTGTGCAAGGTAACACAACCATTGCGACCCCTTGTCGCGTCAAACACCGTCAAAGACAAAGATCAGACGATGGCGGGTGGGGCAGATTTTGGTGTGGAGGTCATTGTGACTGCAGAACTGTGTACTTTTTTCTTCCTGAGGGCTTATGGTCCCGTGTTTTCTGATCGTACAAGTGTTCTACAATAGACCGTATAAGTGTTCTGAAAAATATTACGTTCAGAAATAGATCGGACAAGTGTTCTGAAATAAATCGTTTATGTGTTCTGATAAAGGCAGGAATGGGTTGGTAGACAGCAATGGAGCAAATTGCGGTGTAAAGCTATTCCAATGCAATACTTCTTAGGTTTGTCTGTACGCTGTTTGCGTTAGGTGCTAATATATTTATTCTAAGTAGCTGCTTGTTCGTTCATTGGTGTGTTGGATAATTGGTTGTTGACTTTACAGAACGACCAAGGTGGACGCTATGTCTTGAAGAATGTATGGACGTCTTTTGTGAAAGCTCGGCTTAACTGCTCCATACCAGGAGAATATCCCTACTACTTCGACGAAATTCGTAAGTGTCCAAGTGCACATAATTCGAAACTTCACCATTACGTATCTAGTCATTGACCATGATAATTCTGCTCGCACACATCGTGCGAGTCTAAGCTGCATAATGATCTGCTCTGTGTCTTACCAGTATTTACATAGCTTTGTTGGTTGATGTGGACCGGACCAGCCCCAGGTACGTCTTCCACGTTAGGCCAATTTCTTGGCTCATCAAAACTCGTGCCATTGTGTTTCCACAAAAGTGCCCCTAAGACTTTTTCATTGGTCTGTAACAAGGAACCTTGCCAAACCGACTACGATTGTTGCATAAAACTTTGGTAAACTGTGGAGCTTCAAGAACTATAGTGACTAGTTTGGTTTGGCAAAATGTAGATAAGAGTTAACACCAATGCTTAAAGAAACTCAGTCTTATTGTAAAT
Source organism: Marisa cornuarietis (assembly GCA_004794655.1). Lineage (NCBI taxonomy): Eukaryota > Metazoa > Mollusca > Gastropoda > Architaenioglossa > Ampullariidae > Marisa > Marisa cornuarietis. The sequence continues at coordinate 3,564,869 of SMMW01000555.1, forward strand.
ATCTCTTATTATTTTATCTGATTACATATACCATATCTTTCTTACAGAGGATGTCTACTTGATTGGAGAAACATTCTATGGCTTATTTACCACTAATATGTAAGTATTGACACGTTTCAGATTATTTGAACAGAACTCGATCCATGCATTTTATTTATTTCTTCCCAGAAACTGTTATCCTTTACCTCTCCACCCATCCCCGCCCCGTTTCTCCATCCCATTTCTCTCTTTTCATCTTTGTTCGTTGTTTTATAACAGTCTTATTACACTAGTTCCGGTGTTTGTGTGACCGCACTAGAGACTTAACATTTTTCTGGTAGACTCACAGAGCTGACTTGTCATAAAGGACTGAACGTTTCATGTGGCTCAAGAATTAATAGTTTTGGATATTTTAACACCTAGGTGTGGGAGGGTGTAATCGCTAGACTGTCAACTGTTATGCTTCTCACAGTTGTGATAAAAGTATAACCGGGGTTATTCTCATGTTTCCCTTCTACAATCGTTTTGCAGTTCAATAACGCATAGAAAGTTGACAATTTGAAAGACAGCTGAAGTTCAATGTTGTCTTAAATTCTACTAATTTCTGGATCTGCTTAAAGTACCTCGGACATTGGCTTCACTATCTCCTCGTCCCCTTCTTTCCTAGTCCGACCCACAGTACGGTAGAAGATGAACGGTTTATACCGGTGTTGTTTTCTGTCAACAGCAACGGGTTAACTGCGTCGGCGATTTGCGCCTTCACTCTGAATGACATGAACAAAGCGTTCTGGGGGCCATTCAAAGGACAGGAGACAAAAAAATCCAACTGGCTGCCCATTCCAGAAAGTGAAGTGCCTGACCCTAGGCCAGGGAACGTGAGTTTATAGACTTGTTTGGTGTTTGTTGTTGACGATGATGATGACGTAAACGATTTTATATTTTGAGGGGGTGGTGATTTGTTGAGCCATTATTATTGTTCTTTCTTCTTTGTTTTCGCTTTTTTGTTCATTGTTTATGGCTTGTGTTTTTTTTATTCATTGTTCTTGTGTTTATGCTGTTTGAATTCTCTCCTTACCACTTCACAGATTTTGTACGTCTTCCTTATCACTCATAGTCAAAAAAAAAACAAACAAAAAAAACAGCGCCATCGTCCACCCAGTCAGTAAATCTTTGCTTGTAGGTTCTTGCCCTCGGCAAACATTTCTAATTACTTGACCTTTTGTTTCCATGGCGATGCGCAGTGCACGGTAGCGGACACGCAGCAGCTCAGCGCCCAAGCCGTCAACTTCATCAGCCGCTCTGAGTTGCTGATGGACCAGGCCGTGTCGCACCAGTACAGCCGTCCTCTCTTCTACCAGGGCAACTGCCTGCTGCAAAAGCTGGCCGTGGTCAGCAACGTCTCCACCAACGGTGACCTGGTCTTCTACGCCGCAAGCAGTACGTGCGCTAATTGCTTCAAACCCATTGGCTGGTTTCTCTAGATCAGCGGTGTTCTCTCCTGTCTCAAGACGTATATTTCTTGGCGCATGCCCATTTTCTGGACCCGTAATTGTGACGGGAGGGTGAATGTCTGCCCTGGGGTAAAATGGGGAAATCAAGGAAAGCCGTCTTGTCTTCGTCCTGCGAATGCTGCTTTACCCCTACGGTCAAGTTATAAAGCCGTGGAAAAGTCCTGTAAGGGTAAAGTAACATAAAGTAATATCCGCGAAGTCTGGACATGCTTCGAAACGGGACGCTTGCCCACGAATTCTATGTTTTCCCCGGGCAGTGACCTGTCCTAGGTACTGTCTCTGATGTCGATTGCCGATTGATTTTTGTTGTTGTTGCTGTTTCAATGTTTAACATCCAATAAGCCTGTTGATTGGTTTCTGGAGCATATTTAATCGGTCTCTGGCTTTCTGAGTGGGTATGGTGGAGAGCTGACACATTTGTGATAGTTGTAAGAGCATCGTTTCATGGGAGCTGTTGTTCTGTGATTTGCAGATACAGGGCTCGTTTACAAGATATTCTCCTGGCCCTCCAAGACACCCGGCGAAGCGCCTAAGTCATATGTCTCGACTACCTACATACCTTTTGATGACGTTCGTCCTGTTTGGAGCATGATTTTACAGGTGTGTGGCGTGGGGGGGGGGTGGAGTATGGGAAGAGAGAAGGGAAGGGCTAAGGCTGTGTGCAGCATGTTTGCAAGCACTGTATAACCAGCATGATGATGAAGACGTTGGTCAGACGGAACTAACAACACCGGCTTCTGCAGAGACGGAGGAAAGAAAAAGTCCCGCCTACACCATTCATTATTACAGCAAAACAAAGTAGACGTGTGTTTGTTTAAACGTATTACTTAAATGGATTAGACTGTTGTCATAGCGACGCTGGATGTCTAGACTGCGGGCTTTGGGAGGGGAAAGCAAGGAGAGACGGCATTCGTGACACTATCAGCACACCCATGCGAAAACATAATACACCTGCGTGCATACACCTGCAACAGCGTACCTCCCATGTACTCATACATGCCTCGCCCATCTCCCATTTAACATGCATGCACCCACTTGTATGTGCTGTCACAGTTTAAAAAAAAACACAACTTGCAGCGATTTTTATTTTTCCTTCTGGTTTTTTAACAAGTTTGTAATTGTTTACATCCCTTTATCCATCATGTTACTTGCAGATACATGGCTGTTGTGACATTTTGTCTTGTTTTTGCTTATGTATATCTTTTCCTAGCACCTGTTTCTTCCATTAGCTATTTCTATTATCTTGTCATACTAAGATTTATTTTGGAAAAAGTTTCGCTTGTCTGATGCTGCATTATGTGCTATATTTTCTCCTCTTGACAAAGCTGGCTCTTAGCGTACCTCAGCTGCCAGATAGATGACACAGCTGCTTACTGTCTGTGAATGTTTCAGGGCCAAACGTTGTTTCTTGGCACAGACCAGTCTGTAACACAGATGAGTGTCGTGACATGTGACGCCTACAGAAAAGTCGACTTGTGTATCTACGACCCTTATTGTGGCTGGGATGTCAACACCAACGAGTGTGTCCATGCCATCAAAACTCACAGGTGAGAAAGAGAAAAAAACAGTACGTGAGGGAGCGCTAATCTTTGTGTGTGTGTGTGAGAGAGAGAGAGAGAGAGAGAAATAAAAAACAGGCAAAATTCTTCTCCAAACTTTTTGGTGGTACCGACCCGTGTGTGTGTGTTTCAGCAAAAAGCATCGTCTGGTATACTCAGTACCAGTGTAATATGTCATACTCCGTATAAGCTATTTTGCTTCCCAGTACAGTCCTTGTGAATGAAAGTGAAAAGAATGGATGGTATTCTGACTCTATACATGCAACCTTTGACTGGCACGCTTTTCCGTTGGTATTGGTTGTCGGGGGTAACAGCTGGACAGAGAGCTGACAAATGTAGCTACATGTACTTAGACCTGTCTTGAGCGGTGGTGAGCAGGTCCTGCATTGAACGACCAATCCATTCCTTCACGTGTTCCAACCAGTTCTTCCTCTGTCCACGTAGATGTCGATTCCTCATCCCCTCACAGCTCCACCCCTTCAAGGTAATAACCTCGAGTGTCTTGCCGGGTCGCAAGGTCGAGCCAGACAAGCTCGGGTCCTGTCACAGTTGCGAGGACGGATTCCTGGTGTTCGTTGAAGGTTTCGAGTCCGTGCAACGTCGCTGGTCTTGCGCTCCCTGTACGAGATCCAGAGTAACCTCCCAAGGCACCTGCTCTTGATTAGCCTCTGTTCTCCTCATCGACTCAGCAAGCAGAATCCACGTGTCGTACCCGTACAACAGAATGGGAACTACAAAGGACTTGTACAGTCTCTACGTAGTTGCAAACCTGATGGTACTTTGCCTAATCCTATTGAGCCTGGCCATTGTCGCTGTTGCGATTCTGATCCAGGTGTCTGCCGTGAAGTTGCTATCTTTGAAAAGGGTGGCTCTTACGTACTTAAAGTTGTTCTACTTTGCCGTTGCCATTGATGTTAACCATGACTTTGCTGTTGTTAGTGCTGGTCTCCATTTTACATGCATTAGCACTGTCAGTCAGTCCTTTGTTAAGGTCTTCTACTTCACTGTTGGTGCCTGCTATCAGATTGATGTGATGTGCAAAGCGTAGGTTGCAACCGATGAAATGAACGTGTGATTATGGTGAAGGGTCGTCTGAAATAAAGCTCTCATTTGGTTATTCAGTAGAACTGCGCTCATTGAGGTCTTATACTGCGCTTCGATGACTTGGACGAGGCTCTTTTCGATGTTACGTTTAGGCATCACATGCCACAGGCCAGACTCTGCTGCTGAAGTCACGTGTGTGTGCAAGAGAACCCCCGCGTCGTGTTGGACGTTATCTTGAAAATCTCGGTCGTGCCTCCACCTCATGGCCTCGGATGTATGCGACATCGCCTTTTCCCGTGTTTGCCGCAACACTTGCGATGCGTGTGAATATTTTTCCCGTTCACTAAAGCGCTGCGGTCTGGAAGGCCTCCGTCAGAAAGCTGTTCCCCATCTCAGGGTGTGTCAAAATATTTCTTATCTCTCATTGCCTCGCGTTCCTTCCTCCCCACAAACAACCCCGCCAGCCCCATTACTAGGGCTTAAGAGCATGCGCACTGGCTCTACTTATTAATTGTTTTTTCTTCGCACGTATCTGGCCGTGTCCCTTGCGTCGGATGACCACAGATAATAAAGAACTTTAGCTATGCCACGATGCCCGTTGGCTGAAAGTGAGATTAGACTGAGGTGCAGTACGGAGGAGACAGCGAACTTGCATCTTCTGTTTGTGTTGAAAAAGTAATCAGTGAGTCCAGCAGACCAAAGACAAATTCTATGAGCGCGGGTCCGTGAAGAAACCCAGAATTAAATGAGGATATTTTCACCGAATTTTCAAAAGCTTGCTCGTCTGTGCTCACCTTGTCATGTGGTGCAGAGGTGTGACAGAAGACCGCCCTCACTGGGATAATAACGCTTTCGACACTGAATGGTTGTTGTTGCAGCTATGCTCGAGCCGCAAGACCTTCGTTTTTTTTTTTTTAAATTTATTCAGAGAAAGCTGATGGCGAAAATATAAACGACGATGATTTACGAGTTAAAATCTCAAAACCAAAAGCAGCTTTCATGGTTGAGCAAATCTTTTCCTTACGAAGGATCTAGGGGAGATTTCATGAACTTTTTCTTTTTCAAGATACAGTGTAATTTTAATAACAATAATAATACAGAAACGCAAAGATACCCCTTTCAACACCGTATGGAATATAAACGAGAATGACTTTAATTTGTGCCAGTGCAAAATCTTTCAATAGTTTCTTCGCCTGAGAGATTTTGAGCCTCCAAGATGTCAGCATCATCCGGCCTTTTCTTGAAAGGGGATCCCTCCCGTGACGTCCCGTTCTTTGCTGTATCCTCGGGTAGCGACACTTTCAACAAACGCCTCTCTGTTCATTTAAAAAAAAAAAATGTTGCATGTAAACGTGGCGAAATAGGGTCGACTTCTGATGTTGTTTTACGGCCTTTTGGAAAATAAACTGGACCAAAGGTTAGAGAAAAGCTTATCGATGATGAGGTCGTAAGAATACCGCCGACAAGTAAGAAATCAGACGCAGAACAAGAACCCATGAGCATGTTCCGAGTTGCTGTGCAAACGCTGAATTAATCGGCTGTTGATAGCCTTGTAATTTTGTTAATAGACGAGTAAAGTGAAGTCATTTTGATTAGAATGATGATCAATCCTTTTTTTCTTTGGAAGACACAAATTGCCATTGAGTGATAGCTACATAGCTACGATAGAGAACGATGGCGAGTATATGTGGTTGCTAGCTTTGCTGAGGTGAAATTATGATCAGGCTACACCCTAAAAATACCCGACAACAGCTTAATCGTCTGTCAGACATGGGATGAGCGGTGACACCAGGACAGTAAAGAAAATGGAAGTTGAGATCCCATCTTTATTACATTTCAGACCTGGATGACAGGTTCGGTGTGCTGTATACACTTGGTTGCAGACATGACCTAAAGAATCTTCTTACAGGAAAAATTTGGTCGAAAGTATGACCAAGTGTAGCAAACGTTTTACATTGTGATTATAAAAGCATTGACAAAACTGATCAAACCTTCGTTCATACTTGTGCGGTTAACAAGGTCTTAAATAAAACAAAAACATACATTTGATACCAAGGATTGGTTCGAGATTTTCGACAAGAACGATAAAACTTTCCTCAAATCGGTTACTGATTTACTGAGTGTACTTGTTTGTAACTAAATAAAAACTACTTAATTTACTATAACATAATCGTATATTTGTCAAAAGAAAAGGCTAACAAGCTACTGTAGCAGAGGGATAGTTAGGAACGGACGTTTTCGCTAAATCTTAAGTGTACATCGTTATTTGATATTACCTTTGCATTTAAAAAAATTGGTACGAAGAATACTATCTCTTTTATAATATACTTAACTGTTTTTTTGCTATCTACTTTTTTCCTTTCCTCTTTCATGTTCTTACACGCCCTCGCAAACACACCAGAGAGAGGGAGGTAGGGAAGAAGAGGTGAGGGGAATGGTGAAGGTAGCTATGGTGTGCTCGCGGCTCCAATACAAATCTCACAATCGTCGCGTTTTGTTCACGCTACTGGCAGAACATTATGAAAAATGGGAAGTGTGTGTAAGGGTGATAATTCAAACCTTGGCGTCTAGCCCTACATCGCCTGACCCACATGTGTCAGAGCGGATTCCTGTCGGCAATCCCTCAGTCGAAACAGCAGGTTGAGAAGGACGCAGCGAAATGTCAGCTGCATAGTTCCACCATCACCCCACACCCACCCATGTCCAACCGATTCCCTCCTCTCTCTACTCCCTCCCCCCCCCACCTCAGCGTTCCCCATTTCCTCCTTCTGTGTTACCTCGGTGATATGGTAAGATATCGAACACCATCCGCGAACCTGAAGAACAGCATTTGAGTAAAACTGAACAGGTGTGATGGCTTTAATAACAATAAAAGCAGCTTTGTCGCTACAGCGTTTCGAACTCTAGTATCAATATTCGCAGCCTGAAAACAGCAATGTTGACAGGGTATCAACAATCCACTTGCGGTTGCAGGATAAATTGTTCCACACTTGTAGATAAGTGTTCCTATTGTAGACAGGTTTTCGCTTGATGTATTTAGAATCTTCAGCGGGCATTTACTTGATTGAGGAAAGGTAAACATTTGCACAATAATTGAAAGTGAAGGCAGGGATTCGCCGTGGCCTGCAAGAAGCTTAACAAAAAGGGAAATAGCTCTCTCGACGCAGTAATCGGGACGAACGGACGAGGTATGTAAAGGGTTTGCCGCTGGGAGGGAGGAAAAAAAGACTGACGCTTGGTGGATAGAGATTTACCGCCGACAGCCATACCGGAAATCTTTGTAAGAAGCCGAAAATCTTTGTAAGAAACCGAAGCTTTAAAGAAATATCTGCTCTTCTGGACAACCTTTTATAGACGTTTCTGGTAGTCAAAGTGAATTAACTGCAAGGGGGATTTTCAAACTTATAGTAGAGCCGACTTTTGCAAGATGTCAGTCTGTTTGAGTGTAGTATATGTAGCAGACTCTCTCACTGCCCACCGCTCTCTCTCTCACACACACACACACACACACAGTGCCAGAGTTTCATTTTCACATCTTTCGCGTCTTACAGTGATAACTTCATTAATATGCCCACCTGTATTTTCTGTGCTCACCATGCGACAACCACACCCATCTCATCATTTTCTGTTACAGACTTGTCACATTTGCCGACATTGACATCAACACCTACGGCTTAGACAAAGCCATACAGCTCAGGGTTGGAGACCTGTACAGTATGTATTTTGTTAGTTGTTTGTTTAATTTGTTTATGTTGTCGACATTTCTAAGTTGCCTTGTACTAAGCAAAATAATTATTTCATGCCTAACATTTATGAGTTAGATTTTACTAAAAAAAAGAAGTAGAAGCGTGCTGGAATGGCTTGGTTCACATGGTCTGCAGGCGTACATGCATTCCAGCCAAATAGATTATATGCAGCAACAAGTGAGCAGTGTCATTAGTAACAGCAGCTGTGTTAGAAAGATCTTAAACTACCACTGCTGCTTAAATAGTATCTGATGGACACTAAGAGGTTTAAGACTACATGCAATGAAGGGTAAACCACATATCGTACCATAAAATGTGCCAACAATGTTTAACTGCATTTTGAGAAGCATTAGTAGTGTGGTAATAGTCCCAGCACATGCACTTTTTCAGCATCATGATACACTGGCCTTAATAAATCAGTTGATCTGATTGAGCAGAATTCTGTTTTGTAGTACTTGAGTCTAAATATCCCTAAATAGCTCAAGCCTTACTCCTACTAAGGCTGTAAAAGCACTGTTTTATTCAGTTGCACCGCACTGACTTGCCTGTCCTGAAAACTTCTATCGATTTAAAAACATAAACTGTTGACTCTTCATCTTTCCCATTTACAGCAGCCTTGACATGCTGACTTTGATATTTGCTTTTCAGAATATGAAAAAGTTTCCAAAATTCTGGGCAGCTCTGTGACTCTTAAAATAGACTACAAGCTGCATGTCCCAGGACTGGTGTCATGGAAGCATAATGGCACCTTCATTGTGGATGATCGCCATATCTTGGCACAAGATGGCTCCCTCATCATCACTGACCTCCGGAAGGCTGACGAGGGTGTATATGAGGCAACTGATGAACAGCGCAGAACGGTGGCAAAGTATCTGCTGAGTATAGAGACAAGTTAGTATCAGACACTGTCAGATTGTTTATGCCACAATCTGTTTTTTCTGTCCCTCTGTCCATTCAGCCATCATTCCAACTTGCACACACAAATCTGCTAATGTCTGTGAATGTAGGTGTGTGTACACAGTGTGCCTAAGTATATGTGTACTTAATTAAAAAGGGTAAAACGTTGCATGACCTTAACCTTCCTTGGAAAGTGAGGTGTTACTGGCCTCACATTTTTGGGTTAGGGTTATGGTTAGCTTTTGTGTGAGGGCAGCACATCTCCTCTCCCTTGCTGCTACCTTTATGGACTCAGGTACCTACTCAGCAGGTGGGTTAATTGGGGCAATCCTGGTGTGTGAGATAGTTATTGAAATCAGCTAGTGTGTATAGTTACATGTATTCATATGTGTGCATGCACACATGGGGCTATTTGGCTGAAATGGCGATTTCAGTTGAAAAAATAACTCAGTCATAGCTTTTGTTTATCACCTTAATTGTTTTGAAATGCTAATTTCTATTGCATCATTTTTTTTTCAGCAAAAGAGCAAATAGAGCAGAGATGGATGAGAAAATTTGATCAGTGGTGCGATGAATTTGAGAGATATCAAAATGACATAAGACACTGGGTGAGCAGCTTTTTCTTTGGCATGTTCCTTTACACTATTTGTTTTGAAAAAATAGAATTGCTATTAGCTTATTTATCTCTGTGAATACATAGCCTTGTTAAGAGATTTAGGAAAAAGTAGCCCTGACAGTGTAAACATATACATGTAAAATCCTAATGTCTGTGTGTTGACCACTGTGAACAGGGATGTTTAATAAATTGTTGGCAAGTATCTTGTGAATGGTATTTACAACCATATTTTGGGAAAAAGTATCTAGCACAGAGCTTAACCCACTTGTTAGAAAAAAAAGACCCTGCTATACCTCTAAACTTTTACCACATTTTGTCTTTGTGACAACTCAAACATCCAGTAACTGACCATCAACACTGGCACAACATTTTTATAATTCCTTGCATATTGCATCATGATTGTTCTGATTTGTTGACAGGAGCAGAAATGCAGCACCTGCTGTCAGGACAGCCAGATCTCCAACGTAGTGCCTAGCATAGGAGAGGAGTAAATGAACATACCTGCCTTGAAATGGTCAAGGCTGGTGTGCCTGGCCTACTTGGTCCTGCACTTGTACCACTTTCTTGGGTTAATGAAATGAGAAGACAACTCAGAGAGGGCATGAGTTGTGCTGGTTTTATGGCAATAACAGTTTGTGCATTCCCTTCTCTCTTAGGCCTCAGGTTCCAGCCTGTGTCTCATCCACCATTAAGCCTGGAGCCCTTTGGTTATGCACAGACTTGAATGGAAACATGATGCTGCAGTCACTGCTACCATCATGACCTTAAACTGTATGTGATGAACGCTCACTCACAATGCGATGATTTCCACTCAGACTTGGTTACAATCATCGCTCAAGAGAGAGAAAAAGGAAACTCAAAATACTGTGACTCAAAATAAGTTTTGTGCCCTTAAAGGTCAATCTTTATCTGATATCTTGCCATTGACTGGTTTCCAGAAATGTGCGAGTTAACGCATTTATTATGATTTCTCAGGGTTGGATCCAAGAAGAGATCAAACGTTTTCCTCAGTGCATGATTCTGACATTTGAGTAAACCTGTGTCCATGGGATACTCGACTATGTGCTCAGCTTTTCCTGAAACTTGGATGATGAACATTTTCTAAACATGTCAGAAGTCTGCAAGTCCATGTTCAGTGGACTGACACTCAATGTGATAAATTGAGCTGCTTATACTGACACACTGACACATTATCAGCATGTCATCTTTTGTTTTGTTTTTTTTAAACTTTCTGATAATGCAGCGTGCAGGTCATTGTTGCTGTTCAGGTGAAAGTAACATTGAGTGCCCTACAAGTGTAACTAAGCCTAATTTTGAAATACTTTTTCTTTCTGGATTAAAGATGTTTCCTGAACGCTTTTGAAAATCATTAACATCAGTGCATCCTATTTTTTAAAAAGTTAAAATGTAATTCCTCCTTGAGAGTTGGCATGAAAAAAACCTGCAGAAAAAAAATGATCTAAGGGACATAACTCATGCAAAATTGTACCTTACAGAATTGACTACATCCCTTGTTTTCGTGCTGTCAGCAGGCAGTAATGGCCATTAAATCATTTCTTTGAAGGATAGGGTTGGGGTGTAAGTACAGGTATTTAAGGATTTTCTGTGGTATTACAAAGTAAGATATATGGCTTCCCTGTAGCAAATTTATGAGGTTGTCAGTACATAGGTGTACTGACTAACTATAGTGTGAAGAAATATAGTGTGAAGAAATAATGGGAAAACTAGCTGCTTGGAAGTTCCAGTCATAACACCAGATTCATTCATACACATTGCTATGCAGCGTTTGCATCATCTTGCGCAGAACTCGCTGCCTACAGACTGTGATATATGTTCTCTGTTGGGTTTAATTGTTTTATCCTAGTGGATTTTTTTTCTTTATTTGCTTATTTGTGATTTTTTTTCTGCCTTTTGCATCTACCATTCCCATTTCCCTCCATCACGTGTTTAATTGTTTGCAATGCTTAAATTGACTCACTGAAGTAGAAAAAAATGTTTGCAAGCAAAGTGTCATCAAACATAAAATTACATGATCTTATGTGGTGTTCCAATCTTTTTTTGTGGGGGAGGGGGGGTGAAGGCAAAGAGTGATAGAAAGTTATTGTGTGAGCTGGAGAAGGTAACTGGTACCATGCCATGGAATCTTCTAATTAAAACACTATAATGAAATCAGATACTGCAAACATACAAAGGTTTTGCTTTGCAATAGGTTTTAAAACTAATTCTGAAACTGATTAAAATTTTTCAGCAGATAACTGCCCTGGTGTATGTATTCTAATCTGTACAGTAGTAATGTACGTTTCAGCTGGATTCTGCAAGATGTAAAGCTATATCTTGTTTTAGGATCAGAAATCTTTATATCCAGCTCACAGCTCACTCAGAACAGGTGTGGCCAGAAAATGGGTCTACTAAATGCATGAGCAAGATATAAAACCGAATTAAAGGGAGATAAATCCAAGATAAAGTAGAATTCAGAAGAAATTCTTCTCCATGTAAACATGACCTTTAAAGTCAATCAGAAGACACTAAACTGTGACAGTGTCAATGGTCTTTTACTCAAGATTGTAAAATGCTTACTGTTCTTTTCCTGAGATTCTACTTTTCTTCATGTTAAAGTTTTCAGCATGTAAGATTCTTGTATTTTATCAGCTTTATATTATTATTACCATTACAATGATCACTAATGGCATGAAATGTAGATAAAGTACAAATCTACAGTGTTAAAACAGAAATGCAAGAGAGGTTCTGTACAGTTTAAATGAATATACCTTTCATTTTGGATTGTATTTAGTAGACATATGTCTTACCTGTTGTGCTAAATTCTTTAATATTGTACAGATTGCTGAGAATCACGTTTATTCAACATGAAGTTTGCTACTTTTTATTTTTGGAACCATAAATGAGCTTGTGTGAGTGTGTGTGTGTGTGTGCATACATGTCTATGTGCACAGAGAGAGAGAGAGACCATGACATTCTTTATAGTTGCCATCATGAAGCCAATCAGCCTCAAGAATATGCCATAATGTCATGATGGTTTGTGCTATAAAGCTGTCATTCTAGACTGTCTAATCATTTTTTTCTTGCTTTTGATTTCTTGTAAAATCATTTTGCAGTGGGGTGTGCATTTTGTATGCTTTTTGCGATCACTTAAAATTATGTGTGTCCAATGTGTATGCACAGTTTAAGAATGTGTATTGTGCTTGTATAAATTGGTAAAAGTTTCATTACTCTTCATAATAGGCTACTTTTTGGGGGTGAGGGGGCTGAGAGTCAGGTTTTAAAACTTTCAGACAATAGCACATTCACTCCAAGATAAATGTTAGAGAAAGTCATAAGGTCTTTGAGCACGTGCTCAGCTGCATGCATGCTCTCTTATACTTTGCATAGGGTACACATGTTATATAAGCAAGAGATACTGTTATCATCATTAGACCAAGTTTATATTGGTGTACACTGAGGCAGACAAACAACAAGAACAATATCATTCATAACTCTTTCGAAGAATTTCCCACCCACGAATGCGAATGTCTTAATAGCTACAATTCAATTTCATGGATACACCTGTATTGAATAAGTTAATAATTTCTACTGCTGGAAAAGCATTTCTTACTGGAGAGAAACATCTAAATTGCTAAATTCATTTTGGGGAAAATAATTTGTTCACGTCAGAAGTGGTACGTGCTACCATTTGCTTGATTCATTTCTGATGAACTATACAATCTGCTGTAATGGTATGAGGCTTGCTTTCAAAATATGATTTTAATTATTTCTTGTAAATGTATGTACTGTACATGGCTATCAGTATGTGAGTGGTCTGGATTTTACTGCCATTGTTAGGTTTGGACTGCAGTGAGGTGTCTGTTTAGTTGTCTGCTCTCTGTTTAACACCAGTCATAAATACTGCAACTACCATTGCAAGCTTTTGTCTACAAACTGAGTAAGGCACCAGTGGGATTAACACTGCATAGTGGTGGGTCTAGGCTAGATACACAATTTCACAGAGCGCTTCTGTCATCATGCATCTTTAAGATGGTCTGTTAGGCTAGTGTCAGCAGAGTGTTTCAATCTGACGTATGAACCAGCATCATTTGAGAAAAATTAACTGATTCTTAGAATACAGTGTGAGTGTTTTTACTGTCTGCTGTTGATTCTTAGTTCTGATACACTTTTTCCTCTCCTTTCAGTTTTAGCTTTACAATTTTATCTGATACAGATAATGGTATATGCTGCACAGGAATTCATTAAAAAATAAATTTGATCATCATACATTGTAATCTGAGATGTGACACAGTGATCACCAAATACTTTGGATAAAAATCAAAGTTGACTGTAAGTCAGTGAGGTGAATATCTGTTTAAATTTCAGCATTAGTACTGTTGTTGCGCTGGAAAGGTTTTGTATAAAACAATGGTTGAGAGCATTGTCAGAATCTGATTGATTAAACAGAAACTGGACCATTTATAAAAAACATATTTTGATTTTTTTCTAGTAGTTTTTTATATATGGGGGTGTTTATGGGGAGAGGGAACCAAAATTGTCTCATAGGGATCTAAAGAGAAAAATGCTCAACCCAGTTCCTAATTTTTGTCTGTGTGTAACAAAATACTTCCCATCCAGCAACATAAAGGACACAATCTTTGTTACAACTAAGAGCTGTGGTGTGTGTGTGTGTGTGTTTCAGCATCTGTGAATGATCACCATTTAATTACTGTAGGGTGCATCATACATCTTTTCAGTCACTTCTGCTCAAAATTCCCCTACAATTTGTAAGAGCATGAGATAAAATAAATTTTAACTGATTTACAGTTATATTTATTTATATCTAAAACACAAATTCCAAGGATTTCTAGAAATAAATTCTGAAGTATATTGTTATTCCACAAAAAAATAATATTGGTTAGTAAGTGAGAGTTAGTAAATAAAGATGTACCACAGATCTTATATTTGCACAAGGATCTGCATAGTCAGTTTTGAGACAGCACTTATTTCTGCTTAACAGACCTTTCTGCTGTGTTCAATAGTCTATCTTAATTTCATATGTAGCATGTGTGTTCATGAAATAGCTTTTGTGCCCCTTCTCAGTCTGAAAATAATCTCCCCTCACCCATCCTTAACTTCTCTATCTGTATCCAACAGCTTGTCATTGAGTGATTAATGCAACAAGTGAACAGTAAAGCATGTTAGAGGCATTTGGGAAAAAGTCAAAATAACTGCAACGTAATAATTGACATACAATTTGTTTCGATGACTATGTAGCAAGAAGCAATCATATATTTTTTAACCATAGAATAATATTCTGAAGATACTGAATTTGTTTTTTACCTAATTATACTTAACCTCATCAGTTTGAATATAAGATCATATTGATCTGATCTTAAGCTTATGCAGCGTCTTTTTTTCACATACCAGAGTGGTTGATGGGCAGGTGTCTTGTGTGAGTGTATGTGTGTATGTTTGCACATGTACTCACATTTTATTTTCTTATCTGGATTTAGATTTGAAGAAATTAGCAGCTGCCCGTCATGAAAACTTTGGGGCAATATATATGTAATACTAAACTTGTTCTATCATTTTTATCTCCAGCATCTTTTCATAAGTTACATAATTTTAGACACATTATTGATATAAATTATAGCTGTGAAATATGTTAATCAGTTTTTTTCATGGAGGCTGAAAATTGAGAGAACTAGCTACACATTTTCAATGTGCATTTCATTCCTGATACCTTTAGGAATAGCGATAACTTCAAAATTTGTTGCTTCTCTTTTATCTTTACATAGTTATGTAGCTTGGCTTACGTACTGTTGTGTGTAAAATTGTTTATGTCTGTAAAAATGTTTATAGTCTGCATTTGGTTTATGTGAAGAAGTGCTGTAAGTGTTGGCTAAAAGGTTAGCATTTTCAGTTACCCAAAATGAAGCTGGGTTTTTTTTCGTACTGAATGGATCCAATGATAAGCACAGAATGGCATGTTTATGTTTTGTTGTGCACTCTGGTTGCCTGTTTGTGTTTTGTTTTAGCGATAATCAAGTACAAATTGTGGGTGCAGGCTTACGTTGTATGCCTGTGAGCATGTCTGTTTATAGGTGTTTAATGTTTTATTAAACCCCTCCAGAAAAACAATGGATTTTTTAAAACATAATATCTGTGCTTGGATAGAATTTGCATATATGAGATGTGACTTTACAAAGGTTTTCTACACATGCAAATGATGTCAATTATACTTATGTCAGTAATGCTGACTTATGTGCAAGATCAAACACAGTCTAGAACAACACAATGTGTAAATAGAGTTGAATGGAAACAAACACTGATATTGTTTTTTAATGGTGAGTTTTGTATGGAAGCGTGCACAATCAACAATTATGGTCACTGAGTGTATGTGCATATTTAGATAACCTATGTTTAAAGGTCTAGTAATAATAATAATTTGTATATGTACTAGTGGGGTGAACTTTTTTTTATTTTACTTTAATGGCTCACTTCCCAGAATCTGTGTTAACTTTTGTTCTTGGTGCTAGCTTACAAACATCATCATGACAGAAAGAGATCAACAACAAATATGTCAAAATTGCACATGCATAAGGTTACATTGCCAAGACCTCAGCTACAAAGGGAGCTAGGACCATATGTTAATTAGGTCTATGTGTCTACAAAGAGGATGTCACGAGTTTGACCTCTTTCTATGCACAGTGATGTTTGTAGGCATGTATCTTGACAACATAAGCGGGTTATTGCGCAGTTTGGGAAATAGTATCCTGTAGCTGCACTGAGCTTTACCCTGTCATTAGAGAAAAATTGCATCTTACTAGATCTTTAAGACAAGTTGAGGGGGAAAATGGGGAAATGCTTTTAATGATTTTAGTGATCAAGCCATTGAATACTTACCAATGTGAATCATAAAGCTACATATTTAGGTTACTTCATCCAGTTTATCTCTTGCCTGCCTACTCATTTATCTTGAATGACAAGCTTAACTGAAAGGTAAAATTCTGCCTATTCTCATCTCTTTTCCGTTGTGCATGTGTGTGTGTGTGTGTGTGTGTTTATGTTATTGCTAATGCTCCTTATGTTTCTTTTTCATGTCTGTTCTAGTCTCCCTGTATAGATCAATCTTTTTTACCTCATAATGCAAAATAAATCAACGTTTTTTTTCCTCCTATCTATAATTATCTATCTACAGAATTAACTACTGTTTCAATAAGTATAAATACATAAAGAATTCATAATTTCTGTGAATGTAATATCTATAGGACTAGACATGCTCACTGCAATGTAGCCTCAGATGATGATGATGTAACAATTTATACAGTCAAAATACAATCAGTAATTGAGCTGAAAATTGCTACAAACTTTAATTCAAATAGCAATAGTTGTTTCTACATATTCTTGAGTATTAAAAGGATGCACTGTACAAGATGGCAATGCTGTAAAAGCTACAAAGCATAGGTCATACGTCCTATATTCAGTACAAGGACACCATTTTAATTATGTAAATGCTTTGATTTCTTATAATGCTGAAGGGTATAAGTACTCACATTTTTATCAAATTTACAGTATAAAACTTTTGAGTTCTAGTGAGAGCGATGGTGAGAAAAAATATCTTGAAGGAGTATGAAGATGCACACAAAAGTACCCTAACCCTAATTGCATAAAGAAGGAGAGTTTGGCAACAACTTCACAGTCGCTCTTTATGGAAAGTCTTTCCAAGGGTTGCCAGCTCTGCTTCATACTGTTGCTCCTCCTGTGCAAACAACTGCTGCAGTGCCCGACGCCGCACCTGAACAGGCCACATACATAATGACACATAAAAATTAGTAGTCGTATAATGACTTCAGTACCTCCATGAGTTTGTGTGCATGTGTCCATGCATAAATGGCATAGTAGTGGCTATGAGAGAGTGTACACTGCACAATATATATGCGCACAAATCAATGTAAGTCTGCACTCCGCTTAGCTGGCTGCCATGAGAGCCTAATGAAAGAAAACAGTGTTACCCCAACCTCATCAGCTGCCTTGTGCAGCACTGACTTCTGGGTTACAGTCACCTTCCATGAAACTGCAACCTGCATCATCTCTGGGTAAGGGAAACCATACTGCTACTCAACTTATAATTATAAGCATATATGATCATCATATGTATGCAAATGTTTTGTGGACCTAGCTGAATGAAAGCTATTAGAGATACAAAAAAATCTATTTGAAAAAATGTTTTTAAATTCAAAATGTTTCTGATAAACAGCTTCCACCAAGAAAGAACAGGATTTCTCTGCAACAAATGCAGTTAATGGTCATGAGATTATAAAGCATTATTATAAAGTAGCCATGATAGTAAACAACCTCAAACCAAGCACTGGTGACAAAAAACTGCTAGTGACAAGAATGTAGATTTAGGTACTTACCAAAACTATAGCCTTGCCTCCTTGCTGTACTTCAGCCTGTATTGCTTTCTTTGTTGCAACACATCTCTTGAAGTCAGCCTTTGACTCACTCTGATCACTCCATGCAGATCTCAGGATCTTTTTCCACTCTCTGAGTTGGAAGACAGTTTTGCAACAAAACTACAATAAAGGCTTAAATTTTGACTGAAGGAGTGTAATACAAAAGTGTGTATTTATTCATGAAGAGGATCAGAGATTGCTATGATGATGACAATATGTAATCAATGTGTATTTCCATGAGACCAATATTAGACAACTTCAGTTTTATTTGATCTCATTGAAATTTCATACTTTTATTTTGATTAGTTAATTAGAACTGGGTACATGTGCTATGGATAGAAACAAAACTTGCATAAATTATCTTGTTAAAGTTAGTTTATATATATATACCCTAGCTATATATCATCTATAATCAAGTAAGCAGATAAAAACCAGAAAATCATTAACGAAGGTTTAAAGTATACATCATACAGTAAAAAGTGCATCATATTGTCCCTTGGGTTTAATGCAGTTTTACTTATTTCAATGAATGTGCATAATCTTTGCAATATGTATCACATATCAAAGATTATATGCCCACATCATTGCACCACACAAGTTATTTAGAATTATATTAGTATATCAAAACTTCAAGCTGCTGCTGCATGTTAGGCAAAGATGCTGCATCTTAGTACCCAAGATATACTGCCTCATGTTCTGCTGCTGCCTCAGAAATCTAGAAAATGGACCTTTCTTTCCTACAATAAAGCAGTAAGCTATTTATAAAGGACCTAAGTTCAAACCCAAAAATAATATGAAACAGAAGTTTCATCCTTCACATGCAGGCAATGACTTATTGAATTTCAGAGAAAAAATAAACAAAACTAACACTTCTTAACTGATTAATAAGTTTAAATTCTCTAGCGGTGAAAAAGGGCACACATTGTCACAGGTAGCACATACGTAGTCAGAGTACTAACTTCAGGCAAGTTGTTTGCCTTTCTTATTACGTTGTGGTTAAAATCACATTTGCATGATACCACAACCTGAGATCAAAATATCAACAATGATGGCATGACCAACAACAAAAAAGCAACAACAAAACAAAGAAAACAAAAACAAAGAAAAAAAATAAAACCAAAATAATAAATTTAAAAACTGATGATTAGAAATGCTAATGTTCCATCCATAATACATGTTTCCTTTTTGCTATGCATTTTTAATTCACTATGTACCTCTATTGCATTTTTATAATTATTCAATACTTGGTTAAAATTACTACTTGTCAAAACTCGAATTTTTTTATACCAAAACCAGAAAGAGCCAGAAAATGTTTTCCAAACTTCTGCTGGTTGTGTGTTATAAAGTTTTTAAAGTCTTGCACATTAGTTACAATGTGGTTACAAATCCAAACATAAAAACCAAACAAATAAATATTAATGAGTTAAACTAAAGAATGAACTGTTAGTTACTAAGAACTCAATCATGATGTGAGAATATTTTGGCTAATAACTGGTCTCTAGGATGGGTTCAATACAGCATATCTGGCAGCAAAGTGTCCTAGTGGCTTGTAGTTAACTATTCTGTCATGCAGAAGCTGTGGCAACAATTTCAGATGAGTAGCACTGAACAACACCCTCAGTCTGGATGGCCCCCAAATGACAGGACACCACAACAATTAGTTCATAAAGCTGACAGCTGTGCAAAGCAGAACCATCACTGCAGAACATCTGGGAAAAGACCTGAGATTTGCAACACACCAACATCACCCAGCAGACCATCTACAACCACCTTCACCAGTATAATTTACAAATTAGAACTACTGTCATTCACATGTCACAGACAGAAAAACACTCTCCCAGGCTTGTGTGGTGTGGTACAGATGCTAACAGCACTGAACAAAACAACAGCTGGGCAGGGTGCTCTGTACTAAGGTTCACTCTGGCCTACAATGATGACAGACTGTAACTGTGTGGCAGCACCCAGGAGAACAATTTGTTGATGTCTACCTTAGAGAGCATAACCAGCTTCGCAGCAGCTCTCTGGTGGTCAGAGAAGAGCCCCATATTCATGTCAGAATCCCCCTTCATCTCGTTCATAGTTTCTCTGACGTCTGGTACAGAAATGAGCATGTGAACCTCTTATCATCCCAGCTTTACAGCCATGGGTCCAGGTTCTATGCTGCGACATGAAAACTTTACTCCCCATTGGGTTGACATAATGACTACCTCTTGCAGTAGCAGACTATCCAGAAGCTTGACTGGCCATCACATTCACCAGACTTGGTTCCTTCTGAGCACATGTGCAACACCTTAGTATGTGAGGTTCAGGCCAACTGCGCAAAGGGAACAGACATGCTCAGCTGTTCCAGTTCTAGCGGCAAGAGTAGCTAAGCATTCCTGACCTCAATCAACTTTAATTGTTCAGTCTATGCAAGAAAGATCCACTCAATGTGTGCCAGCTGCATTTTGGCTTTGACTGTTTCAAAATGCACTGAAAGTTTCTGTGACATTGATTCAAGAGTAGGGTTGTTGAGTGTCCATATCTTAGAATAGAATTGCCTTAAAAATGAAATTCTTCTCATGTATATTTGAAAAATCAAATTATGAATGTAGTTACATTACCAGTCAACTTGTGGTTTATTTCTGTTCATCTCTATCTGGCCCTTAACATTTTTCTGTGAGTACTGTACACATTTATTTATTTATTTATTTTGCAAGACCTGTAAATCAATGATGAATGCACATTAAAGTGAAGCTTTCGTAATTTTATTTAGCATTTGGACATGCACCAATTAACTTTGTATAGTGATGACACACCTTTATGTTTTGTTATCCCAATACAGGTAATCACCACCTAGTGACCTTGGCACTCATCAGAGGAGAAGCGCTCATTCAGTAGAAATAGTCTTTTACTTTTATATTATTTAAAAAGCTATTATAAAGACATCTAGTTTAATCAAGAAAATTTTTCATCAACCAAAGATTTACCAGACTTAATTAAAAACAAAAATAAACTCAAACTTGAATCCCATAAACAGAAGATTATTAATGTTAGTAACTTACTCATCTAATAAGTATTTCAGATCTTCTTTTATATAGTCAGCCTGTAAGAAAAAAAATTAAAAGATTAAAGAAAATTTAAATTATACCTCTAAACAAATTATACACATAGTATGCAGATTTAAGGTGAAAGCTCTTTGAACACAACTTACTTTTGTTCTGCTTGTACTTCATCTTCCTGGAAATAAATGTTTCATGAACAGTTACAATGATAAATCTTCACTGTTCGTCTAGCTGACATGCTATATATACATTTAGGATATTAAAGAACGTTATCGTTGCAATATTATTCTTTAAATTCTTTGTTTAGTCTTTCAATTAGCGCACTATTTACCCGTCCCATTTCTCATTTTTCTTCCTTACAGATGTGCAAAAAATTAATGCAACAACGACAGACGATTTCAGAAATTTACCAATTTAAGAAAAGACAATATATGTCACATTAAATAAATAATAAATGTACAACTGAAACGTACCTTGATTGTGTTCTGTAGAATTTTTGTATATTCATTTCTGACTTTTGGTGGTCTTTCGTATCTTCCTACTGTTTCATCTACCGATACCATTTTGCGCACAATATTAATTATGTTGTACTCCCGCTTACAGAGGAGAATGGTATGCAACGGACGTTTAGTGGTGATGTTGCCAATGAAGCTATGTAACCGGAAGTTACTGGGACTCCTTGGTCGTTAGGGAGGTCTGCGCGTTACCAATCATGTTTAAAGAACTATTACCAGGCAAAATCCCATTGTGTTAATAATAAACGTTTTTTACCTTTTCTAAAACAATACACGAGCTGTACTTTGAAAGTGTTGATATCAAGATCTGATAATCATAGTTATCTAACCAGATTTTACACGGGGAAAAAAACTTAAATCCGAAGTCAGATTTACGTACAAACATACTGTCTTTTAAATGTCAATAAATCGTTAAACAAGATGAGTTGTATAAATTGTTGACTTTGTGTAATTCAGTGTCGAATTGTTGCTATTTTTTTTTCGTTACTACCTGAGCAGCGATGCCATCGGGTCATAGCAGAAATTATCTTATTTGTTCTTATTTCAACAGCACAATAGCCATTTTTCTGTCATATTATCTTCATGAGGCTGCTTAATTAAAACATGTCAATACTGAACTGTATTTTTCCTTTACATTCCGTTCATCTTGTGTTAGGATGACGTTATCGGAGGTATGAGAACACCATTCCTGGCTAATCGAAACTTCGCTGATTGTCAATATGGCCGCCTCCAGGGTTCTTGATGTTGCATTCTACGCCTGTTCTTATTCAAGCATTTGTAAGGATAGGTGGTGTTCTTATTTTTAACTGCCTTTGTTAATTATAGTTGAATTGTTCAAATACTCCCTAAAAATGGAGGTAGAGGCTGCAGAACCGATAGTTCTTGAAACTTTGTCTCATGCTTGTAGCCAAGATGCAAATGTCCTCAAACCAGCTGAACGGAAGCTTCAGAGCTGGGAAACTCAGCCTGGTTTTTATTCTGTTTTATCGGTGAGTGTCGCTTTAGAATATGATTTGCACTTTATCAGATAGTGAAAAATGGCCTTATCTGAAGTTGTATTATTGATTAAATAAAAATATTAACGGTGCTGTGAAAACGGTACTGGATCTAAAATACCGAAGTAAGTACAATCAAACGCTTGTTAGCACAGTTTGAGTTTACATCATCATTATTTTTTACCTCATTTCTTAAAGCTAAGTGACATTAATGTAATAAATGCTTAACAGTCTTCTTACAGACAAAATAGTTGGTAGCCACTCCTCATTCAATGACGTGGAACGTTTCTGTGGTAAACAAGGTGGACTAATATTTTAATGATGTAGCAAATGCTAATAACTGGGTAAACACTGTTGTAACAGAAGATCAATCAGATCTATGGTATAAACATATACATATGTACAGGTGTGTATAAATATGTGCATAAAGGTTTGTGAAACGAAGATTTTACTGATATCCTAGGTCTACATTATTATAGCAGTGGTATTTGCTAATTTCTTTTTGATCATGTTAGTAGTAGAAATTTTCAACAAAATGTTATGAACTGAACTTACAGAGTGAAAAAACATTCATTCATTTGATTATTTGCTTCTTTTTTTAGTCCATTTTCTGCAATTATGAGGTGGATGCAAATATTCGGTGGCTGGCAGTTTTGTACTGTAAAAATGGCGTTGATAGATACTGGAGAAAAACAGCTCCACAGTAAGTCATGAGATTTACATCATATAGCTTTCTAACTTCATGTGTGATTTTATTTCTTATAGGCACTTCATTCATTTCTATTATATTACTGATATTTTGTATTGATGGGTGTGTATCTGCATCAGTATATGGGTAGTACAGGAGGAGACCCCTTTCTTACAATTTCTCCTGACTTCAGCTGTTACTTTCCTGCAACTTAGTATCTCTTTTTCTGTAGAATGTTTTCTTATCCCCTAAAATGTTCAGTAATGTACTACCTGATTTGTAGTTATTGCCCAAAAATGTGCCAGACAGAAATAACACAAAGTTCCCTTCTAATTCGTTTTGTCGTTTTTTAACATTGCATTAGTTTTGAGGAGTTTCATGTTTTCATTTTCTAATATAATTTTTTGTTTCTTCTTTTTTAAAATGGTACAAGCAGAGTTTTGTGATATGCCTTTCTTTATTAAAATGTTTGTGTGGAATTCTGTTATCACTCAGACATTGGAGATCTAGACTTACCAGATTCCTAAGTTTCAGAACTTTGATAATGGGCTTGGCATCAGAAACTTATTTTATCACATATCAGTTTGGTCTACATTGTACATTCACAACAAGTCCTACTTTTTATAAGCATCTGAACTAACTTAGGGTTAATCAAAGAAGAGCAGTCAGGTATTTAATTTTTTATGATAGTTTTGCTGTATTGGACATGCATGACTTTTTCATTTGTAATCCTCTTATATTCTTATTACGACTTTTACAGTTCTATAGCAGATGAAGAAAAGGCATGTATCAAATCACGTCTTATATCCAGCTTCAGAGAACCAATTCCACAGGTGAGATTAACTTTTATTGTAATAGTTATAAGGTGAAAAAAAGAAGAGAAAAGTAAATTGAGGTAGAAAAAGTTTTGTTTTCTTATACCAAAAGACAAATGTGGTTTCACAAAGAATTTTCTTTCACTTTAAACAATATGCACCTTTGCATATAAAAAAGGTGAATTGCAGACTTTACACCCAGTAATGAACAATAATGTTCACAGAAACTGTCTTCATTTAAGTAGTCTACCCGAAGGAAATGTCTGCATTAGAGGAATATTAAAGATAGAGATAAAAAAAATTTTGGTATAATACTGATATTCTTCACCAAATCTTTCCTTGCCAACAAGAGACTGCAGTGGGTGTTTTTATAGATTGCAAGTGGCTGTGTTTTGCTTCTGAGAAGAGTCCATTTTGCTTTTCAGATAGCCACACAAGTTGCTGTTTTGACTTCAAAGATAGCTCGGCTAGATTGTCCTCAGGACTGGAATGGCCTTGTGCCAACATTGCTGCAGGCAGTGCGCTGCAATGACACACTCATTCAGCAGAGAGCATTGCTAGTGCTGCATCATGTCACCAAAACACTGGCATCCAAACGTCTGGCTCCAGATAGAAAATTATTTGAAAGTGTGAGTGTCTGGTTTGTTATTTCCTTTTAAGTTTAAGCTTTTTTGTGTTTTTTTTAAACAAAAGACATTTTGCTCATATTTGCTCTTCAAAAAATGCTCTTAATTGGTGAAGTACATCTTTATCTTTTAGGCAGTTGAGTGGTTCAGATAATTTTTGCCAAAACAGTGGAAGTCATGTACCCTAGCTTCAGATCTTGATTCAGGTACATTCTACTTTCTCTACATGTGGTACCTACTTGCAGAGTTTGCTGCTTTGCCACAAAAAAAGCCTTACATGCTGGCTTAGCATTAACCATCGATTTCCATTTCTCATATTTGTATTTGCTGAAGATATAGGTTTTTGAATAGCTTGTCAGCAACCACAAAGAATGCATCAATACAACCATGTAAAAGCATGTCTGAGAAATAAGAAAAAATTTTGTTGTTAGTTTTTTCGATCAATGAGCTTGCAATTTTGTTTAAGCCACCTTTGTTTAGATTTATTTGAAGATAATTTTTGATATATGGTATCCATTTCAGCTGACAAATGACATCTTTGGCTATGTTGCACACCTCTGGGAGGCCCACTTGTCACAGTTCCTACAGCTTGCTGCACAGCATGATGACAATATGGAGAGTGCACTAGAACAGTGTAGGCTGGTGTTGAAAGGTGAGGCAGTGACTTCAACCATCGACAGTGCTGTCTTTTTTAAATAAATCTTTATTTTTAAAAAAAGTCTAAATGTCCATTTTATTGTAACAAATTTTTTTTTGCTTAAATCTGCAAATACTGTCAACCATCACCTCAGCAACCATGTTTTGGAAAAGACTGTAGACTCATTTGTTTTCGAAGACGGACTTCAACAACCAAGCACCACATTTGTTTTTTTTTTGTTTTTTTTTTTCTTTCCTGGTGTTTTATTTTTTTCTTCTTTTCTGTTTTTGCTGCGCAATGAGGATTCTTCTGAATGGATACCTGCGCATTATAAATGGACATCATCATCATCATCATCATCATCATCATCATCTCATTAAATACTCATTAGTCTTATGCCGATCATGGTCTTTCCTCTAGTGAAAATACACACATGGAGTATTGCTAGATGGCTGGTGTTTATTTCAGCCACAAGATAGTGGTATACCGGCTCATCTGGGTTAACTGAGTGTGAGGCGAAAGGAATGCTTGCAATGCAAGGGTTGGGGTAATGTGGGCATGAGTGTGTGAGTGAATGTTTAATATTTTACAAAGACTGGAAAGTGAGACAAAACTGTGCATTGCAGTGCTGCGGAAACTTCTGGTTCATGGGTTTCGAGATCCACAAAACACTGAAGATGCCATGAAGTTTGTTGCAGGCCTGTTCACACAGCTAGATGCACTCCTTGACTGCAGTAAGTATTCAGGATTTATGCTGATTACATAGTTACAATATTTGCTTGACTTCTATAGATATTTTGTAGCATATGTCGTCACCTTTAGAGTAATTATAAATTTGGCAAAATGACAATATCTGGCGTTAATATTTTGGAATTTGATTTTTATTTAACATTATGGATGCCCACCACCCCTTTCTTTCATGTGCACATATTTGTTTAAAATACATAGTTCCTCTCTTCATGCATTGCTGTGTGACTTTGTACAGTTAATGATATAAAATTAGAGCAACCAGTTATATAGCTAACAAGTCCTATGGTCTCATGGTGACGGACAGGGAATTGTGAGTGGTTTACTGTCTTTAGTACATGATGAAGGCCGAGCCCAACCCTCTGCGCCTGCCAAAATTTACCTTCCTGATAAATCAGGTTCACCTCTGCTGGGGGAAGGAGGATAATGTTCCAGTCACAGGCCTGGGCAAGCCTCAAACAGTGACCCACTCTAAAGTCACTAAACCACGAGGCTTTAGCAAATTACCCTGCTAGCAGTGTACAAATCTGATTTTGAACATTAAGAATTGAATTTTAATTATGGTGCCTCTTAATTATGCTATGTTTTACCTTTGTTACAGGGAGAAGCATGTGGGGAAACCACCAAATGCTAGAGAGGTGTGAGCGAGTCATCACCACCATGACAAAAGTGGTATGTGTTGTGTAACGTTTCACAGCTCAAACACCATTTTATTGTATTATTTGTTCATAAGCATAGGTAGAACAGTGGCACGTTCTTGGGAAGCCATGTGACTGTATGATGCAAACCACAAAATTGCATCATGCCATGACACAATAGGGGCATTCCAGACTCATTTTGTAAACAAGATTTAATCTGAATTTCCACATGGCGGGGTGTAATGTCAGCCATCACAGTCAGTCCAGGTGGGGATCTATGCCGACTACACAATAAAGAGAAATTGATGTGGTCAGTCGGCATGGAATCCACGAAGTGATAGGGTCGCTAGGTGATCACCCTAGTTACCGAGTAGCTTAGCATTCCATTGGTCTAAACTGGGGTAAGGCAGAGTTAAAGTGGTCTGCTTAACGTTTCCCTGGCATTCAGTGGAGATCTCTCAGTCGAGACAGCGCCAGTGGGAGAATTGTAACGGATGCTGACAACCTTTCTACCGAAGGGTAGAAGCTGAATCATTGCCTATACTTAGGGCCAAGCATAGGCAAGCTAGACTTTGGCATTCAGTGGAGATCTATCAGACAAGACAAACCTACACGGGGTCAGTGAAGGATTTGTAACGGGCAAGTCGTTGAAGAGAACTGAGTGACATGGAGACACCAGACGTTCACTGCAATCCTTCAGGGACTCTACTTCTGAGAGAGACCCAGCGGGAATCTGCATGAGACTACAGACCTCTACAGTGGTAACTATGGACACTGAAACACTCCTGCCCAATGGCAGTGCTGAATTTACATAGACTAGGGATTGTCTATTGTGAGGCTGTTCTGCAAAGCTGTGATCTACTGTTGTGTTACTCATAGAACTTAATGTTCTAGTTCGTCAGTAGGATGGACTTCTTCTGTGCTATCATACACCTGCTTTGGATATAATTCGCCGGTCATCAGTCCAGGTGAACTTGTATGCGGTCACTTCAGCTGCCTTGGATATAACTTGCCGATCATCAGTTTGGGTGGACTTCTATGCCAGATAAGTGAACTCCTGTGTATTGGACATTAACTCATCTGACCGTTCGTGCAGGATTACGTGACCACCAAATAGAAGAAAGCAGATAGGTGACATTGCCAGGGAGACCTAACCTTCTATCAGTTATTGGATGGTTCTCTGTTTCTTTTACCATTTCATTTCTTCCTTTCTTTTAAAACATTAAATGTTGGAATCATTGGCCGGGCCTTTTTGTGTGAAGAAGAAGAGTGCCGCGGGCGTAGCTACATGTAGATGTACATTCACGCTCGCAAACATTGATAAGTGCACTCTTCACCCAAAACGTTATATGTTGAGCCATTGTCAGCATCAGTTTCAAGCAACCTTTAAATGTTTAGTTAGACAAATTAAATCAACAGCAGTCAATTTTTGTCCTAGTATTGAAATAATAAAATTAGTCACTGGCTTTTTCTTTTTAGCTATTTCTTTTTTTCTTAACATATTTTAATAAATTAAGTAATGTGAATCGCAGCATCATGTAGAAATTGTAAGGTAAAGTATCATTTTCTTGTCAACCTCTGTTAAGGAATCTTTAGAAGTATTTGGATGTAGTTTGGAATTCTCAGCCTCTTAGGGCACTTCTAAGGAAATTTCTAAAATAAGCACCATAAATCTCATGTTTTCCAGAGACTGACTTTCTTGCATATGTGTAGGTGTGTGATTCGTTGTAAAGCTTGCTCATAAGGCTAGGGTATGGTGCCATATAAGTTTATGATTATTAATTGTAGATTAATGAGCAGTTCTTTCATTTCAACCATGTAATGGTAAAATGAAAGAATTTCAATTAAGTTTCAAAGATTTAAGTTTTGTATCAGCATTGTAATGATATAATTATATCAACATTGTAGTGAAATAATATTAATTTTGGATTCATAAACTGTTGGTTAAAACTAAAGTCTTTGAAACTGAAATTTTGTGTACCAGTATTACCTGAGAGACTATACAAGTTATTTCAAATGATAGAGCAGTTAATCATCCTCCGCTTCTTTGGTTGCAGCTTCTTGATTTGCTGGAAATGCATCCTATCTCATACGTTCGCTTCATTCAGACCACTCTTCAGTTTGTGTTGACATACAACTTCACAACCAAAGGTACTTCATGTGTAGTTTTTATGTACGCAACATCAAGGAAACCTGCAGCACTAGAATGTTAGTGCTTTTGTGTCAGTGCTGTCTGAAAGTTTATTGACAGGTCTAAATTGCTACTTTGCTGTCATGAAACTCGTAAACTTCACATCCCCTTAATAATACATTTTTGGAAAATAGTAGACAGTAGCTGTGATCATGTGGACTCTCCCTTTTAATCATATGCATTTTTAAGGAAAAGATCTTTGAATGAAGTTGTTTATTGTGCAGGCTTAAAAGCAACAAAAAAATAAAGAAGTGGTATGCAATGCAGTGGTGACTTGTCTGAATTTTTCAGGGCTGCTGTATGAGCGTTTCACAGTGAACTGTTTTAACCTGATGAAGGGCATTTTGTTCAGCGATGTTTACAAGCCAAGAAAAAACAACAAAGGTATTGTAAGCTTATTTCTTCTTCATACTTTACTAGATGACACAACTAGATGGAGACCTCACACTAGCTTTAATTCCAGCTGCCCACTCCCTATTGGTTAGGGATGACCAGTGAACTGAGAGAACTCAAAATCAACTCACCCTACCCCAAGTCTCACCCACCATCCTTCCTGCATGGCTAGTGAGTATAGAGTAGACCTATTTGCAACTTCTTGTCTCCAGTTTGTGGGGGCAGGGGGTGCTATCTGAAATGTCTCCAACAAATGTGGCAGGCTTCTGGGGGAAAACTCTGACATTCATCACAGATAAGGGCCACAGAGCTATGCTCTCTTATACCTTCCGCCATTGGGCTCTGAGATGTAGGTGCCAATAGAGATCTCTCTGACCTCCTTTGTCCCAGTCCCAACCTGTAGGCTGCTCAGTGTTTCCTTAGTGGAACCTCAAATGGGTCTTCACTTTCCTGAACTCACCTGCCTTGAGTCTTTATGTTGAGCTTCTATCATAGAAGACCTGCATCTTCATTGCAGTTGCTTTAGTAGGTTGAGTTTCAGAGATTCACGCCCTGTCCTCTGACCTGACATGTCTGCAGTTTCAGGGTAATGGCTCAGTCTCCTCCTCACCTACCCAGGTTTTTTGGCCAACGTAGGTTACCCTTGCTCAGTCCTCAAGAGGTTACTTTTAATCCATTTCCGAGGAGGTTACTGAAGCCAAGCAGGAAGGTATAGGTAGAGTGGTGGGTATTAGTAATTGTGTGTTTTCTCAGTCAATTGGTCATCCCTGATCAATCGGGACTGGACAGCTAAAATTTAGGTAGCTAGAGGTTGAAGTCTCCACATAGTCATGTCATCTGGTAAGATTTTACTACCAAAAATGGTATATTTAGTATGTAACAACAGTGGAAAGAGAAATGGCACTTATTGTTATCCCAGGTTTTAAGATTACAATTATATTTGTGTTGTGATCAGTTTATCTTATCAAATTTTGTGGGTATTACAGAGATTGTACTTCTGTCTTTAACTGTGCTGATGTCATCAAATACTGTAGTTCTGTAACTTTGAGAAACAAGATGGAGATGTTATGATTTGACACTGTAAATGTTGAGAGCAAAACGTAATCATTTGAAATTGTGAATGTTGCAGAGGACTGTAGCCCAGTGACCATGGAGGCCAGCAAGATTTTAAGGGATTTTTTCATTTTTGATACTCTGTCGGAAGTGTGTCGGCGCTTGGTATCCCAGTATTTTCTCCTGTCCACAGATGACCTTACAAGCTGGGAGGCTGACCCTGAGGGCTTCTGTATGTAGATGTATTAGCTTTATATGAGCTCTGTTGTGTGTTTGGGTATGCAAGCATTTCAGCAATCAGGCATAAATACAGTTTATGCAGTTTTTCAAGTCACATTTGCATTGTCATCTTTTCATATTGTGCAGCTGATTTCTTTTTGTATGCTAGGGTTTGTTGAGTTGTCAGCATCTTTGATGTTAATGTTAATATTTAGGTTTGTTTTCACCATGATCAGCAGCATATCATCTATACAGCTAACTATGCTGGAAATGTTTTCATTATTTGATATTGTTCTTCACTCAGGCCAAGAAGAGGGGGGAGACTCCTATCGTTATTCACTGAGAGTGAGTGTCATCTAATCACCATTAACTGAATTTTTCTTTGTCCTCAGTCTTTTTCTTTTGGAAATCTAGACACAAATGCTTTTAGATGCCTAGTCCAGGTGTTTTATATTTTAAATGATCTGAACCAGACAATTTGAAATGGCTTTCTGGGAATAGGAGAGAGGCAAGTATGGGAAAGGAGTTTAGTAACTGTTTACTGTCATGTTTCTTTTTCTGTTGTTCAGTGCCTATATACATATATATAAATATCTTGGTTAACATGGCATAAGTGCTGACTAAAATATATTTTGCTTTGGATGTTTACGCTGACCTTTCTTTTCCAGCCATGTACAGAGACACTGTTTCTGACGATCTTCAAGGAGTTCCGCCTGTCCTTGACACCAGTATTACTGGGGCTTGTGCAGGCCAACCAAGGTCCATGTGACCCAGATGATATGGAAGCTGTTTTGAAAAAGGATGCAGGTTGGTTATTTTTACTTTAGTGACTGAAGCAGGTATGAGAATGAGACCTCCTGTGATTCATTTTTACCTGGGGGTTTGCCTACATTTAGCTTTTTTAAAAAATTGTCCAAATGTAGTTTTTTTCACTTTGTGTATGTGTGCTTGTGTATATATATATATAAACTAACAAGAAAAGCTGCTGCTTGTAAGTTGGTCTTAAGTGTGTTTTATAGCTCTAAGAGAGAGGTTTGTTTTGTTTGTTTAGTCTACAACGCCGTTGGTCTGGCTTCATTTGACCTGTTTGATGAAATTGACTATGACTCTTGGTTCACTTCGCACTTGTTACGGGAATTGCAAATCAAACATCCAAGGTAAGTAGTTAAGTGCCACCAAATTGTGATACAAATGTCCATCACAGACTAGGAGACAAGCAAATTTAGGTGTAGCATTGAAAATGAGGCTGATTCAAGTATTAGGCTTCAGTTCTCACGATGAATTATGTTTTTTCATATAGAGCATGAAGAATGCTTTCTCATTATAACCTGAAATGTTACTGTCAAGGCATATGTTTTTGTTCCTTTTCTAATATTCTCCTCTGCAACCCCATATGACTGATTTTTTTTATTCATGAATGCATACAGCTATCGGGTGATCAGGAAAAGGGTGGTGTGGCTGATGGGCCAGTGGGTGGGAGTGAAAATGTCAGTCAGCCTCCGTCCAGCTCTGTATGAGGCAATCTTGTCCTTATTGCACAAGGATGAGGATTTGGCAGTGCGACTGGAGGCGGCACACACTCTAAAGACTGATATCCTTTTGTTGTGTTTTGCATTTTCTTTGGGGGGGGTGACATATAGCACATATTTTTCAAACTTTCACTTAGGGTGGGAGCTGTTATTAAATATAAAAAATGTTTAAGAAATCTTTTATTTTAAAAACGAAATAAGGAATCTTGACGAGAAAGAATGTTGGGAGTGTGTGGTTGCAGGGGTGTGGATGTAAGGAGTATGAACAAACCAATGTGAGAATAAAAAGGAAACATGTAAATTATTTTTTGCATTTGATGCATTGCTTCTTAACAACCATACCAGTTGATGATTTTGAATTCAGCACAGAGCAGCTTCTTCCTGTAAGTATTTCTGAAACTGTCTCCATTGATTATGATAGGACTGAACCTTCCAGATAATTTATGAAGCATTAAAAGTCAAAGTGTGAGCAGGACAAAATAAGAAATATGCATATATTTTTAGGTTTTGTAATAGTTTACTGGTTAAGCAGATAATTTCAAGAAAGTGTAGCAGAGGGCACCACTTAAGAAGTGGATTTGAGTTTGATTTTTTTTTTTCATTTTATTTGCAGTATATGGACACACTCTTCTCTTTACTGTTTAACCTGCTGAAAGAGGTTCGAGAATGTGACACAAAGGTAAGGTTGTTATTTAAGAGAACTAATTTAAAGAAGCACAATATTGACTGCTGAATAATGTGTCAGATTGTGATTTAGTGATTTAGCACGTCACATAGGTGAAATAAGAGGGTTTGCAGTGTGATGAAAGTGTCAAGAAGTTCAAATGTTCATCTGTGAAGACCTTTTGCAGCTATTTCAGCTACCAGCTAATCAGTGCAATCAAAACACTGTCACTATTTAAATCTTCCCTTCAGTCACAGTATCACCATATTTATAAATAGTCATTTACAATCAACCTTAGAACAATTTCTAGACCATTTGCTGTATGCATAGATTTTAAAACAAAATTATATGCATTGTCTTCTGTATCTGTTTTGTCCCAAGATGCATGTCCTTCATGTCTTGTCATTTGTGATCGAGCGTGTTGGGTCGGGCATCCGGCCGTACACAGCAGCCCTGGTGCAATACTTGCCTATGCTGTGGCAGGAGTCCACGGAACACAACATGTTGCGGTGTGCCATTCTGACAACACTGATACACCTTGTACAGGTAGACTTTGTTTATTTTATACTCTTTAAATCTGGGTCTGTTTCTCCTTTGATGTTACCTGATGACATGATCATACGACGTATTTCAGTTGCTTTCTAACCATTGGAAGTGGACTTTTTAGCATATACCTGGCATGTTATGGTGCGTTGTTGTTCAGGTGAGCAAAAGCTTTCAGAAAGAAGGTGGCAGCAAAGCCAGTATGCCAATATTTTTTCAATCAACTTTTTACAACTAATTACTTGGGGAAGTCAGTAAGATATTAATGTCTTGTCGTCTGTCATTCGTTCTCTGACCCTCACAGAGACACCATGCTACATGTCCATGTTTTGTGCATGCACTTAGCCCTTCAAAAAAAAAAGAATTTCACTCCCCAAAATTGTATTTTTAAAAACATTTTTCCGCATCTTGTTTGTAATAGATTAGATATGCATATCATAATATCTCAGGCTGCTCAAGTATTTTGCATCATTAGATGGTTGGCACAAGATATTCTACCTGCTGCATGTTGCCTGTTTACACTGCTTCTATTTGTCATGACAACTCTGTGTCCATAAACATGCTGTGTGTGCTTGCACCTGTGAGTATATGCATGCACACACATACTTAACTGGCAGGCATGTGTGATGGTGGGATGTTGGAGGAGGGCAAATGGGTGTGTGTGCTTAAACGTGTATGTAGGGAAGGTGAGAGAAATGATTATGCATGGGAAGATTATGCTTGTAAGTTCTTCAGCCACATTCTTTGCTTCTGTCTTAAACCTGAACAAACTCATGCTGAAAGTGTGCAGTGCACTGCAAGACTGTCATTGGTAAGCAGCTGCGTTTGAACCTTTGTGCAGGGGTATGGCCCAGAGTCAACACAACTGTACGACTTCATCCTGCCTGTAATCGATATCAGCACAGACGTCAAGCAAGACCAGCATGTGTACCTGCTGGAGGATGGATTGGAACTCTGGCACACCACGCTTCTCAATGCTCCAGCCTCATCCCCAGACCTCCTCAAACTTTTTAACAACATGCCTCCCTTACTGGGTAATGTCAGCTTTTGACACGGCATGTTTCCTTGTGCTTCTTGTAAATAACTTATTTGTAGATTGAAAAACAAGGTATCAGAGAAAAAGGTTGGAGCACCCACAGAGTACAGCAAAACATATGGCAGTACAGTGACAGAAAGAATGCACTACTTTATTCATCCTTGAGGAAACTATACACCACCAGAATTCGTCATTACAGTACTCTGTCGGTCATACCTTCACTTAACTCACTGGAGTCGTGCCCCTTCGTCACAGGCCGTTCTCTCTGGACGCATGAATTTTTTCATTTTCAAAAATTGTAAAAATATAACCATGTAGGATATAGCTATGGATTTTGATTTGATAGATAGATAAATATTAGTAGAATTCACACGTTTTTACCTGAATTCGCATGAAGCTCGACTATTTTTACAGTTAGATATCCGGGAGGGTAAGTAAACGGTATCCCATAAAAAGTTTTTGGAGTAGACTACCACAAGAAACTAGGTCCTATGATTACAAATATGGCCCCCAACCCAGTTTATATGTCAGAAACACACGTGGAATGATCATGTGCAACAAGCACGTCAGTTTAGTCGTCATACAGCTTCTTGAAATAAAGCTCGAGTGCCTTTTGCACTGAAAAGCGTTCTTTGAATCGCCATTTTCGAAAGGCAGTGACTAGGTCTAGAAAATTCTAAATTTCTTCGAAGAAACAATCGAGTAAATAATGCCAAGGAAAGTAACTCTAGATAAATGATTCCTTAAGCGATTTCCGCAGTTAGCTCCCTTTTTTACCTATAGAAATCAAAGACAAAATATATAACCCCCTCCATAACACGTCTTATGAAGCGACTTCAGCGCTCACGTGGGCTCTATGGAGCGACTCCTATGAGTTAACACATCCACATAAAATATGCACCTCCCTCCACCCCACGCCCACCCTCACACAGTATTAATATTCTGTATAACACAAACTCATAGGTTAATCTCATAAGTACAGAAGTCTGCTGTGGAAAAAAAAGCATGGATGTTCCTCAAATGCAAGAAAGTGGAGTATAGAGAGTGTTTTCGATTGAGCATAATGCACCTGACTATGGTGACCAGTCTCTGCTTCCCTGATCTCATTTACCAGCTCAAGACTTTGACTCACAATAGAGCTGGCTTTCTTCATTTAATTAGTGTCTGTAATGATGCTTGTAATTTAAATTTAATCAGGAAAGTTAAGATGTAGGTTAACGGGGAACACATTACTTGGTGACTTTTTGGTA
This sequence comes from Marisa cornuarietis, assembly GCA_004794655.1. NCBI lineage: Eukaryota > Metazoa > Mollusca > Gastropoda > Architaenioglossa > Ampullariidae > Marisa > Marisa cornuarietis. The sequence continues at coordinate 3,600,245 of SMMW01000555.1, forward strand.
CAGTGTGTTTTGACTGTTTTATTGTGTAGATATTGATCAGACATGTTAAGAATAGTGAAATAGAACAGTTTTGTATGAATGCAACCATTGGTTGCCATGGAAACAATCCAAAATGGCCTCCAAACAAAGTTTCAAAATTAAATGGCATAACCATGTTATATAATACAGATCTGTTTGCTGCTATTGTTTGCTTCGTGCAATCCCCTGTAAATCTATATGGTGGCATGACAATTTTCTTATAACTTATTTTTTATGAATTTTTCTAACCTTTTACATAAGTTACAATTAAAACATCATAACTTAGTGTTTAGTTATCCTAGCAAATTTCCTCATGTAATTTTGAAGAACTATGTATAAACAAACAGCCTGCAAATTTTCTTACCTCTGTCTTTAAGCTGGAATTGAAAAAAGGTGAAACTGTTGAAAAGAAATAAAGGTAGTCTTTGTAGAAAAGTGGGTAGTGTTAGGAAAAAAATGGGAAAACTAAAAGTGTGATTGCACATTATAGTCAAGTTTGCTTTCTTTTCTTTAGATAGGGAAAATTTAGCAGTTTTTGATGTTGGAATCTATGACTTATTTTATGGCTTTACTTTTGATGTACTCAAAGTCCATCTCTTTAAAATGGTAAAATAAAATCTAGCAAGGTAAATTACTTAGTAACAATATCAATGAAATAAAGTATTTTACAAGATGTTTTGAACTATAGTAAGGTAAAGCACAGAAGAAGTGTTATAGATTCAGAGTATATAATGATCTCCAAACTATAATTTTTGTCAAAATACACTACCATACCCTCCTTTAACTCATCCTGCATAGCTTAATTAAAGGGCTACATTTCCCAAAACTATAGTTTTTTTTAACTTTAAAACAAAACAAAAAAAATTGTAATAGCACCTCACTAAAACTACATTTCATTGGTAAGTTAAGCATAAAGATTCTGTTCTTACCTTAATGTTTTTACTTAAGTTTTAATTACAATTAAACCTTAGTCTTGAAGTATATCTCATTTTCAAAAAAGGTTGTAATAATGAGAGCCGTAATTTTGTTATTCTTACCACATTAATTCCAACCTCATTTTGGCAAACCTAAATCCTCTATATCCACTGCCCTTTAGTAAATAACATTTGCACAAAACTTTATACACGTATCAGTTTATCAAATAGGTCGGCATCATATAAAAGAACATAAACAGCAAGTGCTTTACAATTAACCACTAAAATAAAAGTTAAGTTATTCGAGAAAATGCCATGCCTTTTTAGTCAAGCAATGCAGTTTGCTGTTTTTGCAGTGATTTTGGATCTGTTCATACATCATGTGAGAATTACAATTTTTAGACTTAATATTTAGACCTAGGTGTTTCTAGCGAGAACTAGTGGTTCCAAAAGTAAGGTAGGGTATTAAAAACTTTGCTTTCTTATGGTGGTAACTTGTATACCAGGCTATCAATGCCAAGCATTGACTATGTCCAGTGCTAAAAACAACAAGGCTGTGCCTCATTAAAATGAATGCATGATCATTTAGTATCATTTTCATTCTTAGACTATTATAGAAGAGTTTTAATTGTTATCTTGGCCAGTAACTAGGAATATCAGAAGCATTTTCACCTGCACTCACCCTTTAACAAATGTACATTTTAATGGAAGCAAGTGTATCATGATTCAGTTTTCTCATGTTTTAAAAAAAATTCTGATAAACTTCAAGTGTTAGTTGCCATGTATCGAACTCAAAATGTCAGAGTAAAGAGGTTGCTCTAAAATATGAAAAGGTTTGTTTCCAGAACTGGGAACAGAGAACCTTCGCTTGTGTCTCAAGATCATGCAAAGCTACATTCTCCTGGGATCCAGAGACTTCATGCAGGTCTGTAGTTTATAATGCTATTGAATTTATAGATCCTTTTTTTTTTAAAAAAAATCATGTGAGAGATTTGCCTTACCTGTCTTCATTACATGGTGTGTTCCTGTGGCAGAGTATTTTAAATTAAGTAGAAATAAACACATAATTTAAATAAAGTAAGTAGGAAAAAACACATAAACTGCAGAGGTTGCATCTCTCTGTAGGTGTTAAGTGCTATTCTTCTGCAGGTACACTGATGGTACTAAATTATGTCATTAAAAAATACTGCCACTTTTCTTGGGATACTTTTTTGTAGCTTCACAGCATCATTCTCTTAATTTTTCTTTCTCTGTTTTATTTATTGCAGCTTTACTCAAATGTGATGACATCAACCCTGGCTAACCTGATGACTGACTTGAGGACAGAAGGTATGATGATGGTTTTGCGAGTCATGGAGCTGGTCTTGAAGGCTTTCCCTAGTGAGGGACCCCATGTCTTCATGTCTATGCTGCCATCCATCTTGCAGTCTGTTTTAGAGGATGAGGAGGTAGGGTAACTCTTCTTTCCTTCAAATAAACATTTACACTTACAGTGTCTTTGGATATAACTCTTTATTCTAATTTACAGTGCACGTGGACGTGATTATTTACATTGACTGTAGTGTACTCTGGCATAATTTGGGATGTACACAAGCAAGAAAGATCAACATACACCAGTTTCTCGGGGGACATTGAGGGGCCCTCTCTGTGTGTGCTGTGGGAAGGGGTGTACATGTGTGTGTGAATGTAAGCAATAGTAAGAGGATTATGTATGTTCTTTGTGACATGTAAACGTCTGTAATCAACATGTTATGACTTATGGAATCTGAAAGCCATGATATAATAAATGATGTACATCAGGGACATGATACTTTGAATGACTTTAATATTTTGCATCTAGAATCATCTGTACTCTCATTAATCCCATTCCTCACCACTTCCTTCTTAAATCTGAACCTCACATCACATGTTCTGTTCAGCTGCATCTTTGTTTCTGGTGTGAGAAACATTTCACAACACCACACCAAAGTCCTGACCATGAGTTGACCTAGTCTTTCCTCACAATAAGTTTCCTTCATCACATGTTCTGTTTAACTGCATCTTGGTTCTTGGTGTTAGAAACATTTCACAACACCACACCATAGTCCTGACCATAAGTTGATCTACTGACCTATGACCTAGTCTTTCCTCTCAGCATGAGAGCTGTATGCTGCTGGCTATGCATCTGGCTCTCTTCGCCCGCATTCTGCTTCAGAACCAGGACGTCCTGTGGTCTGTAATACAGCATGTATCTCTCAAAGCTGGCATTGATGTAAGTACTTTTCTGCTGGTCTTTTGGCAAAGTGGCACGCATCAAGTGTGTAATAGATTATAGAGGTAACATAGACCAGTAGACTTAAATAGTTCTTTGGGATTTGCAGTAATATCATTCCCATGTGTACCCAGCAGGCATCAGTACCTAGTTTTCTGTGCTTGATGTAAACTATAGAGAGTAAAAGGGTTCATGAATATTTGGTTTGTATGTGTACAGATGTATCTTCAGAACCTTGAATCTACTGGCTTAGAAATGCAATATAAGTGAACATTTTTTTGGGGGGACTGGTGTTGTTTTAGGACTTTGTGCATCCTTCAGATTGTATAAATTTGTTATTTCATCACTTGAATTTGATTTGTGTAAATGTTCTGCTTCCAATGTTTCAAATATGCATAAATATTTCTTTCATTGTTTAGTTTTGTATGTGGTCCTGATGCCGGCTATTACAGTTGCTTTAAAAACTTTGTAATGTTTGTTTTGTTGACAGAGCTGGTTGGTTCTATGTCAGCTTCTTGATGTTTGTTTTGTTGACAGAGCTGGTTGCTTCTCGGTCAGCTTCTAGATGTTTGGACTGACCGGATGGACATTATCACACAGCCTGAGCGACGCAAGATCTGTGGCCTGGCGCTCGCATCCCTTCTCACATTCAATAACAGGTAACAAGCATTGCTTCATGGAATGTTAGGTTTACTATTGGACTTCAGTGGGCAAATATTGTGAACACCTGCAACATAAATACACTTGGAATGACAGTTCTTCATGGAGGAGGATATAACAGTTCCTTTCATTCTAATTTGCTATTGTACTGAATGTTTGCATCTTTAATGCAGTACAGCACTAGTATATCATTTTATTGGAGTTTACGGGTGTGTATTTTCCAGCGTGATAACGGACAGGTTCGGAGCAATCGTCAACTGTATAGTGCAAGTCCTGCATGACGTTTGCAGGGGAGACGAAAGTGGTGCCCAAGCAGAGTAAGTTATATCCCCTTTTTTAATAATAGATTTTGACCTATGTACTTTAGAAAAGAAGTTGCGGCTTTAAGGGTCTAAAATGAACACATATTGTCGAATATTGCAAAGCATAAAGCAGTGAAAGGGCAGTGCACAGCAACAGTTGACACCTAGTTGAAAGACACGGGTTTTGAATTGCAAGTTTAGATTTCAAAAGTATTATTTACTAATGCACTTACAACACAAATGAGAATGATAAAAAAGAATAATTTGCAATTGAAAACAATTTTGTGGTGTGCCATTCTTCCTCTATCCTTTCTACCATTTTTAATTACAAGTATAGCCTTGAGTGAGGGTGTATTGCTAATAAACAGTAAATAATAATAATCAGTATGTTCTTAACCAGTCTTTGAAAAAGCTGCATTCCTATTTCATTGTAAGGTACTTGTTCAGACTAGCCTTTATTTTTTTAACTGTCTAGCAAGATTAAAGAGATGCATTTATGCAATGAAAAACTTTTTTCCCCATGACATGTAAATGGCCAAGGCTTTTTTTCATTCTCACCATATGTATGGCCGCCTGTGCTGTTATTTTTAGGTCCTAACATTATTAGCTGTCCCAACGGTGCTTATAAGATTTTTATAATGCCAGTTACTTTTGATGTATGATATTGTCTACTTACATCTGTAAGATGTTAGTACTTTCAAAGTCAGTGATGTTGCTGGATGAAGGAGTTTTGCAGCTGCCATGTGGTGCTGCTGAAGAATGTTTTAGATGTCATAGCTGTTAAAAAAAAAATCATGACTGTGAGATCTAAAACTTTGAGTAGAAGCATTTCAGAATATCTATCCACAGAATTCAGCTAGTCTTTTGCCTTGCCTTTTTAAATTGGTTTTCCTATAGCTGCTCAGACTAGCTTCATCCAGCTTTATTGACCCTAGTAATGGCTGGCTTAGTACAGACTGATTAAAAATACAATCACTATAAAACTCCTCTTTCTGCCACTTCTTGTGACAGCTCAAACAGCTTGCTAGAAACATGTCAATTTACTGCTCTCATTCTCCATGTCAGCTGCCTGGTGATTAGTGACACAGACAGCTATTCAAAGGAAGAAACGGACGAGGACACCCCCCACGACAGACGCAAGCGGCAGCTGTGGCGGCAAGATCCTGTGCACACAGTCTCCCTGCAAGAATACCTGGTCTCCCAAATGAACCAGTGCCAGCAACTCCATGGCCAGGTCAACTTCAGCAGGCTGATGGATCAAGTGGATTCAGAAGTCATCCTGCAATTGAAGGCATTTTGCCAGTGAAGTTTCACAAACATGAGCAGTGAAAGACAGTGAGTGTTCTTTTGAACTACATACAAGAAGAGCCAGTGACACATTTTTCTTCAGACATTTAACAATCCCAATGCAGCAGTGGTCTGCAAACAATGTGAATACAAGTGTATTGGGAAATGAGAAACTGATAAAGATTGAATTTTTGTGTAATGATCTGGACATCAGTGGGTGCTTTGTTTTAAGAGCTTTAGTTTTCTTTCTTCTAAAGCATTGACCTTATAAAGTCCCACCCACCCACCCCCAGAAGAAAAAACAAATGTGGCATTGTTTAGCATGACCTTGATTTAGTCATCTTTATCTGAATTTTATCAAGGAATTGATTTATGATTTGATTATACTGCCTTTGTACTATTAATTTTACTTCCTTTGTCCCAAAATTGCACAGCAGAATTGTAAAACTTGCAACGCTTCTCCTGTGTTATCTTTCATGTCATTCCAGCTGAAGTTAAAATCCATCCAGAATAGTTCATCTGACGTTAGCCCAGTGAGCCTACCTTGTTCCCAGAGTGGGAGTGTGCTTTTATTATTACTTTTTTAATTTATTGATTTTTATTTTTGCTGGAGGCACTTTCTTTACTGCATAAATTAAGATAAGGTTAGTAGGACAGGCTTAGGGTCATGGGGACAACAGATGGATGTGAGGAAGTAGTTGGCTGTGTACATCTCCAGCAGCCAAATCCCACAACATGAAGACTGGGCAATGTGTTATGATTGGCAATTAAAGATGGTGGCGGTGCTCATTCATTTAGCAGGCATAAAAATTAAGATTATAATTCATTTCCTAAGTTTGTATGAGGATTTAGTCCTAGAAATAGATTCTGTAATCCTATGTGTAAAGAGAAGATAGGAAAGGTAGGAAAGGAAATGGTAGAAAATTTTGTGGAAAATAAGAGGGTGGGGGGTGGGAGATGTTTTATTCTGTCAGGGTTCAAGGCATACTCCTTATGTTGTGGTACAGCACTATACAAAGTACACGTATTATTATCATTATTATTATTCGTGTACACACACATGCAGTTTTTATAGATGTTATGTCCACATTGATGAGTCGTGAGAAATGAGTTCCTGGCTTGATCTGCCTTATTGTCCAGAAGGTTGTGAATTTTGTTTCTTCTTGTGTTCTGCAAACTATAAGTATTTTTGAATAATTTTTTTTATCATGCCATGGTATATACAGGCTAGAAAAAAAAGAGATGACAGATCATTTAGAGGTCAAATAGAACAACTTTCAGGAAACCAGACCTCTTCCTTTAAAAGCTGATTTTGAAAACTGTGCAACAAGCCATGGATAGAGTGGTGAACATCCAGGCATAAATTCAGGTCAGAATTTATTGTACCTTGTTTGATCATGTGTGCATCAGCTGCACATTAACTTAGGTGGAAATTCTAATTCTGCGACAAGCACAAGCTTATCTGGGTACTATCACAAGCTCAAGTATAGCTGGGTTCTATCACACACTCAAGCATTACTGGGTACTATCACAAAGGGAAACCCATGACATTTGGGTTCCTTTTACACTTGTCTGTTTTCCTTACCTAAGGCAACACAGTATTGCTGATCCGAGAATTAAAAACAAGGCCTTTCACTTTCACCTTGGCTGCTTTATTCAACCAAGATTTGTCTGTCCTCTCTGCTGGTTGTCATGCTTGCTTCATTGCTTCAAACTGCAAGATATTGCAGAAGAAGGGTAACAGTGACAAGCTTATCTTTGCTTCATGAACTGCTGCCTTTTGATGAATCATTTAATGAATAATGAAGATTTGCTTTGAGGAAAAAAAAAATTCTTCCATCAAAATGTGAAAATGTGCTGTAAAACAGGGGGTGCAGCTGGGGGGATGTATGATACTAGTGTGTGGAGCATGTCTGAGAATTCAGGTATGTATAAGTTGTGCTGGTTTGAGCAGTGTAAATGCAAATAACACAAGGAGGTGAGGAGATGGGTGGGGAGAAGGGATATCTCATACTTGCTGATTGCATCCAGACAGGGTCCTAAATGGAGGGGCAGCAGACCTTATGCTTACCTGGTGCTGACTTGGCCAGCCCACCCATGTGCTTATCTCAGAGTCTTTCCCCACTGTATGCACGGAACACTAGAGCTGCAGTACTACTTGTGTGTTTTTCAGTGCATTTTACATTTTCCAGTAAAAACCAGTTCCATGCAAATGTTTGCACATGGATTGGTGGTGTATTCATATGCAGGTTTGTAGCACCAGGATGTGGCACTCTCCATTTCCTGTGATGACCCATTGTTGATAGCTGCACCTGGCACTTGTTCCTCCTTTGTGAAACTGCAGCATTACTGTTCAGACATTTCTTCCTCATATTTCTCCAAACTGTTGGAAAGGTACCAGCAAGTGTGGTTGTTTCAAATCATATTTTTAGGAGAAAACTTGGATGTGTCTAAATTGACATAGATGAATATTATCAAGCGTAAATTATATCAGATAAGTAGCTTTTCAATAGGTAAGCTGGCATATGGATAACATTCTGCTGAAAGTGTGCTTCTATGTAATGTCCCTGCACAAAGATTGTTTTTTTTTTTTTTTTAAAGTGTCCAGAAATATCTTTTATCTTGGTTGCTTTAGGAGAAAATATGTTGTAAAAGTTTGACTGGTGGTTAAACAGGGAGAATTGTAAGCTTAAAAAATGGCATCAAATGGTGGCTTAATTGGAACCAAGTTAGGAGTCTGTAGCCAGAAAATGCTGTTAACGTTCAGTCTTCAGGAGAGTATCAATTATTAGATCCATGTAACCCAGAGAGCAGATACATGTTCTGCATATCTTTCTTTTTTTTATTTTACTAAACTGTACAGCTTTCTGTGTAGTCATGCTGTCCTGCAGTTCGAATAGCAAATTGAAATTTTAGTTTGGGGTTAGGGAACAGAGATTTGGTCATGATGCTTTTTAATGCATAATTTTCACAACTTGTATTTAAAATAATTCACTTTGTTGTCCATTGTTTTGAAAAAAGAAACATCTTCAATGTTCATTTTTATAACATAGTGAACGTCTCCAGAATCCTTTTTCCAGGAAATGACACTTAAATAGTCGATTTTCATTTCCAGAGGAAAGAAAAGCATAGGAGAGAAAAGCCTGAAGTATGCAGAGTGTGGAACACAGCATGTTGTGTGATGTCTAGTGTGGAACACAGCATGTTGTGTGATGTCTAATGTGGAACACAGCATGTTGTATGATGTCTAGTGTGGGAGCAGATGCCAAACGTTAAGCCACGTTTGGCAGAAACGACCACGATATACAGTTCCAGTCCTATAATGTGTGAGCCTGGCTCACGTTAGGATCTCCGGAGAGCTGGAAAAGTATGCCAGAGTACACAACAGTGGAACATAATATTTTATGCATGTGGGATTTTTTTTAAAGAGCGGTGAGCGATAGGGTGAACTGGGGAATGTCACCGCCGTGTACAGTATGAGGAGAGGGTCTCCTTCAGATCTGCGTAAGTAGTGTGTGATGAGTGTTGCAAGCAAAGTGTGTGGATAGACAGCAACAAGTGCATTGTGAATGATAAGTAAGTGTGACGTTAGTACTTGACTCCACACAGAAGAAATTTTGTATGTTAGATGATTGTTGGTGTCACGCTTGTAATTTGGCTTCCCACAGAACTTTTGTATGCTGGATGATTGTTGGTGTCAAATTTGTGCTGTGGAAATGGCGCCGCACAGCAGAATATTGCATTCTGGATGATTGTGGATATAGTGTGAAGAGGATTGTGCGTACAGAGGGCGCTTTGTGCGATATACTGAGAGTGTAGCCTGCAGTGAACGGTACTTCTCTTCCATCGTAGAGGGAAATAGAGACTGGATATATGTGCATCAACGGTGTGCCTACTGGGAAACTGTGTATCAGACCCGTCATCCCCAGTGTGTGCAGAATGCGACACAAGAGAACAGGATACACAATTGCACTGAATAAAGTTTTCCACTACGAGTATCTTGTTTTTGTGTGTATGTGTGTGTGTGTGAGCGCGCGCGCGTGAGTGCACATTACAGGATTTATAGTGCACGAGATTTCTATCTCGATTCGTATTTCGTTCAATCGTTTCCTGACAGCTGTTACTACTCCGTCGTAACTTATCTTGGACCTAGAGAGTGTTGTGGAGCGGGGTACGTTTGTAGAACAAGACACGACTGAACTGCTGCAGAGCTAAGATTGCGTGACTTGCTTATACCCTCGGCGTGACGTCATCCCATCGCTCAGGGCTGGTTGATGTTTTCTAATCGTCAGAATTGTATGAGCGGTTGTTTACTTCTCAGAACTCGAAATGTTTGGAATGCGGGAGATGTTCTCGTTCGTCCCTTACGACACACAGTAACATAGAAATCGAACCAATAAACACCAATGGCCTATTTTTCTATCATTTAAGTTTTGACATAATTTTGTTAATCCTGTAAATGGATTATTCCACCTAAGCAAAAGTCGCTCTCTGGAGTTAATTGAGAAACGTACGGGCGGGAAAACTTGAGAATCAATGTTTTGTGACCAGTCATTAAGTAGCAAATATTTATCCCGAAGATATTAGAGTAATGTCCCTTCGCTTAACCGGCTGGAGGGGACTAGCTCTCAGTATTTTTGTTGTTGTCTTCTATGACCTGTGGTGAGTTTTGTCCCTATTATTTGACACATGCTTCGTTGTCTTTCTGTTTCAATGATTTTCTTGTCTGCGGCGATTTAGTTCCAACAACGGCCTTCTGCATTCCAATCGAAAGCCAGCTGACGGTTTATTACGCCATTCATCGCATGGTTTTGTTTGGATCTACAGTTTGATCTATACCTACAGACTGCATTTGCTGCGTCCCCAGCTTATCTACGATTATCCATGGACAAGAACTATTTGTATTAACTAAGCAGTTACAACATGAGATTATTCTCTCACATTACTGTAGTTTGGTCTATCGCCGTGAACTGAAGACAATCATACCTGCTGTCGGCTCAGGTTCTCGCCGTGACCTGCTGCCTGCCTTTTTCATAACAGGACTGCCAGCACTAGCGGTCACACAGATCCTGTGGATTATACTACATGCTCTGAAATACTTGCATAGTGGAGGTGTTATACATAGGGGCGTGTCTCACTGGCATCCACAACTCTCTCTCCACAATCGTTATGACTGGCGCCAGTGAACAGACTATGACTACCCCAACATGCTGTTGATTGCCTCCTGTGGCTCAATCCAGAAATTCTCGAACAGAATCTGGCTTTTCTGGTGATTTTAAAACTAACCTGATGATCGTACTACAAGAATTCGGCTGTTCTAAAACTAACACATGCAATAGCACATCCATGTCATTGAGCTTTCCGTACTAAATGAACTGCAAAATCATGAAATAAATGTGTGAGCTCACCGACAATCCTTCTCACACAGAACGATGCGAATAATGGAGGAAGAAACATCCTGCATAAGCCTCTGCATTGATTCCAAGGTTACCTTGTCGGCCATGGCGGCGATTGACGTTTGGAGCGCAATCCGGCTTTACCTTTACAGCAGATCTCGACACATTAGAGAGCTGTTTTCTGAGCAAAAGACCTGCTTGTTTTGTAGTTTATGGAATTTGACATCTTCTGGTGCCAATATTAATCAGTGTGTATTTCGTGTCCATAAAAACCGCTATCTATTTTTTCACAGTTGATTTTAGAGCACTATGCTTTAGTCCCCATGTTTTTGGTATCAATTTAAAGGTTATTTTTTCCTCTAGTAATACTAACATGTTCAACAACAAGCATGTGCATGTGTGAGAAAAGTTATCTGTACGTGTGAAACGATGTAGAGAAACCTATGTATGTTTCTATTCATGTTGACGTGTCCGTGTGTCTATTTGTCCACGTGTGTGTTGAAATTACCCTTATGAATTTTAATTTTTTGCTGGTTGCTTCAAGGGCACTTTTCTCTCTTTTCTTGTTGACAGATTTTTCTTTGTAAAGCGCGGTGAGCCTGGTTTTTGCTGGGGAACTGCGCTATAAAAGCTCACATTATTATTATTATTATTATATGTTGTACACAGCAGCAGTGAAGCAAAGGTGCACAGGTATTCCACCGAATTTTTATTTGTGCTTCAGCAGGTCGCGATTCTTTCCGACTCATAGCTTAGCGAAATCTATTTCGATGAACAAGGGGTCCTAAATCCTGACTGCATACTTGACAAGCTCCAGTAATGTCGCATTGTATTCAGCAAGCGGAAGGCCGAACATTTCACACTGAGTGAACTGACTACCACTGCGGACTCACATCGAATTCACGATCGCCATACTTCACTATCGTGTTGTTCACGGCCTCGCCCCAGTCTACCTCAGCTAGTGTCGGCCTGCTGGCAGGTCAGATCGCTCTACCCACCCCGGTTTTTTCACTGTCCCGCGTTACAGACTGCAGAAGTTTATCCATCGTTCATTCTCTTTCTCCGGCCATCTGGAGTGACCTGTCTGTCTCTCCGTACAGCGGGGAGGCTACATGCTTTCCGGTTAAAAACTTATCTCTTTCGGAAATACCTACTGCAATCAGTCTACCCTGTTTCTTTTTTCCATCAGACTCCTGTTTCTGCGCTCCTTCCTGTTTCTGGCATGGTTTACTGTGCAGGTGAGTGTATTATGTTTTGCTGTAATGTCCCTCTCTCACAAACGTCTTACTCCCTACTTCCTCCCTGTCTGTATAGTGCATCGACCTCACACTTTCACGCACACACACGCACACACATCTTGCTCCATAGATCATATATATATATATATATATCCTGTACAGTATTATTGCTTCTGGTCTTACAATTATGTCGCTCTGAAATTGCTACAGCATGCATTGTGTAAAGGAGAATCGCAAATTAGTCTCTCTATATATAAATTTGTATATGAACAAGCAAACGTTGTGCCACGTGGGACTCTTTCAACCGTACGCCGCCTGAGGTAAATAGCAAAGGATGTTCTTGTGAACAGCCCGGAGATCGCCAAGCATCAGTTTCGCGAAGATCTTAGGGACAGAAGAATCTGTATGATCTGCAGACTGGATTCTGTTTCTACGGAAGTATTTTTGTCCCGTTTGGAAGTTGAATGTACATGAAACCGTTGGTAGAAATTTTGTTCTTGGGAACGTCAGCACGTGTTAACATCAGCTATAGATCGTCAGCAGATAGGGCGAAATGGGTGTGTAAACATCATGTTTAAGTCTCTTTCCGTCCATTCCCAATAATCTGAAATGACTATGGCATTGAAGCAGAGAAGGAATCGCCCCCCCCCCACACACACACACACCAACCCACTTCTTTTTAAGTTCAGAGAAGATTTTATAGTTGAATTGTTTGAATAAATCTTGCCGCTGTTTAGAATGGCTCTTCCGCGATGAAGTTTCGTTTTAGAACGGAACGCGCCGATATTGAACTGGGGGACTGAATAAACAAGCTAAGAGAGCAAAAAATGGGCTAACTTCGTCGTTTATTTGTCTTGCTGCACCTTTCGTTCGAACGCGAGTTTTTTTTTTCTCTCTCTCGCTCGCTCGCTCTCTCTTGCACGTTTTGTGGAGATTGGGGTAGGACGATTTTTTTTTCTCCAGATCATTAGTGCTTTGCTCAGTTTTGCATTTTGCCGAGTTTCTTTTACACAGCAACGAGTGTACTGCAGACTATGGAGCGGTTGCCTAAGGCTATAGAAGACCTCTGGTGTAATAATGGAAGTAGGTGGCCAGAATAATACGTTGTTTACCAAACGTGTAACCCATTCGTTAGTACGAGAATCAACTCTGTGGTGGTGGGTGGTGGGGAGGGAGAGAGAGAGAAAGTGTGTTAGTGTGCGCGGTTGTGAGTGAGAAAATATTCATGATAGCCATGTCGCTCGTGAACCACGCCATGCACGTGCGCTACGTCTAGACCAGCGCTGGAAGTTTCGTCAATGAGCTGTGTAGGAAAAGTTAAACACTGTTGCCCGGTGTGTGAACCGCTGAACAGTTTTTTTGTGAGCACATAGCTGTACAATCCACCACCTCCACCTTGTTCGATTATTTTGCTGTGTACAGTCATTCCGCCATATCAACACATGCAATCATTCCGCCATATCGCCATGTAAATCATTCTGCCATATATATAAACGTAAAAGCCAGATAGCGGAAAAGTCGTAGGAGCAATGAGCTGTAAGTGGCCCATCGTGTTTAGGGCATGGCAGAGCCCAATCGTTTCCCGATAAACTAGGTATCCAGTGCTACTGGGTGGTTCGAAGAAAGGGCGTTTCCAAGTTCAGGGACCGAACGAGGTTATAATCAGCAATCGTCTGTTCTGAAGTTTGAGCGTACTAAGAACCTGCCTCAATTCTGCAAACAGTTTGTTCCTATTGTACTCATTTTGTTGAAGTGTTTGCAATTCTGATTCCTCTTTTATCAAAATTGCCTTCAGCGTGTGGAACCTTTCCCCCCCCCCCATACGGCTTACTGTCACGACGACGGCACTTCCAGCTGTTTGACAAAGCTGCACTAGTATCAGCAGCCAGTGTCGGCCGATGCCATCGATAAACATAGAGGATTAGAGGAAGAACTCCTGGCCTGCGACGAGTTTTCTCTCGCTCTTTTTCAATTCTTTCACCTTCATACTCTTCCTGCTACCTCTGTAATTGTTGCTGACGAGTTTTTAACCCTGATCAGGTCTCCCAATAAAACACCCCTCCGTGGCCAAGAAATTTATTTCATGCTTCGAAACATAATGATGTACAGTTGTAATTATTTACTGTTATAATGGTTTTACTCATAAATATAACTAGTAAACAACACCTTGCAGCCTGTTACCAGTAGCATAATGTTTGTGTGTGTGTGTGTGTGTGGCACTGTGCGAGTTAAGTGCGCAATTGCACAGAAGCAGGACAATGGCGCCAGCCAAAAGTGGCTGGTATGATTGGAATGGCAAACACCTGCCCCCACGTAAAAGGAAATTACGAAAATAACTCTGCATCTAGCAGTTTGTAAGCAGCGCAAATGAAGTGGGAGGACGTGTGTAGAGAACAGGAAAACCTGAAAAAAATAAAAGCGTTTTTCTCCGTTGGCTGTTTCTATTCTTTCTTAAAATGCAAGAAACATTCAGTTTAGAAGAGGAAATTATTTACTAGCCGCATTGTCTTATCTGGATTCGACTTTAAGTGGATAAAAAATCGCTTCTGAAAATGCAGCTCATGCATCTGTGAAACGATCGTAAAACTAAGAACACAATAGTTCCATGAAACATGCTTTTAGCAGCATCAGTGAAGGACTCAGTAACCGAGGGCTTTAAGTTCGATTGCGAGAATTAGACTACTTCACAACTGTCGCTTTGTGGTTTAAATCAGTCTTGAGGTGGAATTATAGGGATATCTAATCTATCATATCGATGCTAGGCTTGTAAATAACGCCAACGAAATTTTGCTGGCGAAGTGTGGTTCTATTTACAATCATTTAAACATATGTCTGGATTGGCCATCAACACGGCACAGACACCATCTGTTGAGAATCGTGGAAAAGGGCGATAGGAATTTGCTGGCACCTACCGATGCCAATAAACCTTCTATGGTGGTAGTTATGAATCGAGAGTTAGTAGTTTTCCCAGGGCAACATCGTAACCTATTGGAAAAGCGTCTTGTTGTCGTAGTTACAATGCCATGTCAGATCTCGCACACACTGCTTCGTGTTTCTTTAGCCCAGGACATCCTTGCCACCGCTGTATAACTACGGCTTCAGGGGCAAAACAACATCTGGGAGGTCTGGACACTGCTTCATAACTTCCGAAACACACTTAATTATCCTTGAGTTCTCCATGTTACCCCAGGCCAGCAACTTACCTTCGCTTCATAAATATATGGCGTCAGATGGGTTACGACACTAACTGCTGACATTTTTTCACAGATGGCGCGTATGTATGAGGAAGGGAGGGGAAGAAGAAGCGCTTAATTACACTTCTATCGCTACACATCCAGTTTACATCAAAATAAATATCGAGTATAATCATCAAAGACAACCTGAGTTTCCCTTCTTAAATCCTGATT
This sequence comes from Marisa cornuarietis, assembly GCA_004794655.1. Classification (NCBI taxonomy): domain Eukaryota; kingdom Metazoa; phylum Mollusca; class Gastropoda; order Architaenioglossa; family Ampullariidae; genus Marisa; species Marisa cornuarietis. Next base: position 3,615,718 of record SMMW01000555.1, read on the forward strand.
CTCTTACCTCGATAGTGTATAGTCTACATCTAGAAACGATTTGTCCAAGATAATATTTACGGCCACTGTCTGTCAGACATCTGAAATCAAGAGACGAGGATGATGAACATGGAGATAACAGAGTAAAGAGGACTGTAGAGTTAATAAGAGCAAATTCAAGAGACGAGTGAGAGAAGATTGTAGAGTTGCTAAGTACGAATTCAAGCGATGAGTAAATTTTTTACTGGAGTAGAATGACCTCGTCTGCTGTTATCATCACAAAATAAACAACAGGGGACCGGAATATTGCGTTCCTGCCGAGTGCATCAAACTTCTCAGCAAGAAGGGGAAAGCATCCAGCTCATAACACTAATAATCTCAGCCAGCCAGTCAGACCAAAGCTTTAACTACCGAACGTAGTTGGGACTTGGCAAGAGTTCAAGGAGGTCAGGCAGGCTCCAAGATCAACTTCTTTTCCATTCAGAGTGAGTTTTCCTTCTTGTTGCAAGGTTGCAGCGGACACTGGCTGAGTGCGTGGGCCCTGTGTGCTGTGCCTGTCCTGACATAACCTACGCCCCCCTCATCAGTTCTCGGGGGGAACACGGATGAGCCAGAATGCAGTCAGAGGATGGTGTGGCGAGGTAAGTACGGGCGGCTTCGTTGCTAACAATGCACTGAGTAGCAGGGTCTGGCTCTCATCAGGGCTTGTAGGGCGATGTGTCAGCCTTGTATGCCAGGACAGCCCCAGTGGAAATAAGGGAGCTGTGTTGTTCTAGAGTTTGCTAGCAAGTTAGCATGTTATAGCACGATGATGGCGGGCTAGCAGTGCAAAGCCTGTGTAAGTACGGACTGTACACATCAAGTTTCTGGGGGACTAGCAGTACAAAGCTGGTGTAAGTACAGACTGTATATGTCCTGACTGTCTGTCTGTGCATGCTTCTGCTTCCTTGCCTTTCCTCCCTCCATCACCACCCCTTCCACAAGCACCTTAGCTCAACGATATGGTAAACTAACCCTGACCGTATCCCCGAACAAATATTAGCAATGTTTCCCGGACCACATCAGCAAAAAAAATTAATTAGCAACACAAACCTCAACCAGATGGTAATGTAACCGATCCAAAATTTTCCAGATATATGAATAAGACAAAATTGATGTCTGTTTACGAATGCTTGTGTGAACGTTCGTGTGCGTGCTTGTCTGAATGTGTGCTAGCCTATGAATGCCTCTGTGTGTGTGTGTGTGTGTGTGTGTGTGTGTGTGTGTTCGCACAAGTTAGAGGCTGCTAGCTCGTAAACATCAACATTTATCTTCGTGTACATGTGGGCACCTGTGTGTATCTGTGTTCCCGTTATTAACGGCTGCGTAATTCAGCCTAAAGTGCTGACCTTGTTGATTGTTTATTAAAATGAATTAATAGCGTAGGCTTCTCTTGTCATACCTTTGTTTTGTAGAAACCACACACACGCACAGATATGAACTGTACTACATTTCATTGTTTAGTAAGTTAGCCCATCATAAAGAGTCTACATGCAGCAAGGCGAAAATTTGCACGAAAGTTGAGAGAAAGAATTGTCAAGAATAATCCTACAAGATGTCTCTGGTTGAGTCACTTCAGACAAGAGAAAGCACGATGCCTATAGTTTGTTATATTTGCTATATGTATAGTATCCTGGTAGAAAATCATAGTCGGTGCGGTAAAGTGTAAAGCAAGAAGGACGACACATCACCCTAAGCGTGTCACAGCCAAAGGAAAGTAAACCAGTTGCTGGACGCATAAAAGGAAAGACGTTAATGACGACGTAAATGCTGATGAGTGATGATAGCCCCTAAGCAAGGACATCACAAGATGAGGCTTCTTGTCACGCTGCCTCCTTCTCTGGTCACGATCCTGTTAACAGTGTCTTAGACAAAACAAAGAGGAAAACATTTTAGTATGTTATGGGTATTGCGGTTAGGCTTTGTTGAGATTGATATACGAATATACGATATACGATGATATATGAACGGAAAACATTACTGACGCTATTCATGTTGACATTGTGGCCCTGCCACAAGCCCCTATAGCAGTACAGAAACAGGAAACACTAACAATTATTGACTCTTGGCATTGTATACTACCTACCTATCCACGTTTCGACATCCATTAATTAACTATTGAAGGACACTACAACATAATTACTCTTGATATTGACAACGGCTCGATACCCGTATGACGCAGCGTACTTACCCAGTTGAACCAGGTGGGAGGGGGTACCTGGGAGTTGAGGAAGATCAGATGACGCGGGAGAGGAGATGGGTATACTGCCCCACAATGGCTAGTCTCGAGAAAAATATGGCTCTTACCTTTCCCTCCCGGCTACATGACACGATGCTGAACTGCCTGATCTTTGTGGCCCATCGGTAACAGACACGACCGTTTCCTCAATGGCGGTTTCATCCGCGTAAGCTGGGTCCAAGACTTGGCGGATCGGCTGTCCCTCATTAAAGTCTTGTCGGCTGAATATACGATACAGCACTCCTCCTTTTACCTCAAATCTGACCTTCTCGTTACCATCGGAGTATGCAGTGACCTGCTTGCGATATTTTTCCAACGTCGGGTCATCTTGTTGCAGTTGAATGAGTTTATTCTTGTCAATGTCAGGCATTCTTATGTCTTTGGTGATCGCTAGAGCTTTGGTTCTCATTTCTTCCCGAGCCGCCTGTGCTCTGGTTGTCACGGCACAGGTGTGCTCCCACTCCGGATCGGGGTCATCAGCAGCTCTAGCGCCGTCAATGTTGCCGATGATGAGATCGTACGGCGGGCTGTCTAGACACAATGCGTTTACACGACCACTGAAATACGGTGATGACACTTCGACAACGGCGGTGGGTACACCCTGAATATGCCCGTGACAACATCGTAGATTCGAGCTGTTACCTGTGAATTGTTCTTCCAACACGAGGTCTTTCCGGATGACAATTCCAGAACACCCGGTGTCCCTGAGCACGGTGACGTTATTACCACCCAACCGTCCGCTTGACACTGGCATGTTCCCAATATCGCCTGTGGTTCTTATGGTAAAAGCACACTCCACCACTGGAGTGTGTTGTTCGTTCTGAGCCGGACCATCAGAGGCGGTTAGGTATCTTTGTCCTGTTTCGTCTCCCTCACAGATGGCCACATTTGCCGACATCAAAGGGCGACGACTCGACGGCTGCTGATTCCGCCGCATATTTCCTGCCGGTGCTTGGCGGTTAGTCGAATGTGTCGTAGAGCTGCTCGGACAAGCCTGGGCTTTGTGACCTCTTCCGCCACACGAATAACACCGCAACTCGTTGCCCTGATGTCGTACCTGACCTTGGCTGTGTTGAGCATACCCGGTATTCTGGGCCAAATCGGTATCAGACAACGGAACTCTCGATTTGACGAAGAAGTCTTTGCCTTGCGACTGGAGGTATCTCAGGGCAGTGCTGGCTAATGCCTTCAATTTCTGATCTTCCTGCTGCTGCAAGAAGACGGCCAAATCTTTGGGACAGGCTTCGATAAACTGCTCTTTAAGGATAATATATAACAGTCCTTCAAAGTCTTTCTCCTGCCCGGCTAGCTCTATCCATCTATAAAGGTATCCTCTAATTCTCTCCATAAACTGCTCGGGGCTTTCACCTTTTTCTGGCTTGCTGGCGCGGAAACGGTGTCTGAATCCGTTTTCCGTAAAGTCATAACCAGACAGTAGTGCCTGTTTCAGTTCGTTATAGTCTTGAGCCGCTTCTGCTGGCATGCGGGAATATACATCCAGTGCATGCCCTGACAACAGTGCACTCAGTGACACTGCCCACTCAGTTCGCGGCCAACTGGACAACTCAGCATGGCGCTCAAAGCGTTGCAGGTAGCTGTCCATATTGTCTTTCCCATCAATAAACTTTGGCAACTTTGGTCTCTCGTATTTCACACGAGTCTCTGAATCACTGATTGTCCGTTGCAGTTGCGCTATTTGCAGTTCTTTCTCCAGTTGTAACTTCTTTAATTCTCGTTCTTCAGCTCTCTCTCTTCGCTCTTCAGCTCTTTCTTCTCTCTCTCTCTGCTCTTTCTCTTTCTGCTCTACGAACTTTCTTAGTTCCTCTCCTTCAAAACCCAACTCTTTGCCTACCTTCACAAGCTCCCTCATGAATTCCATGGTGATTCACCTTGTTTAAATTACCGCAGCTTCTCTGTAGCAGAAGTTGACGATGCAGATCCCGGACGAGCCCCCAGATGTTAACTAACGGGTCTTGGTAAACGACCGTTAATAGCTCGTTGCGTTCAGAATCTGACAGTGTCAACTTCAACATGGAACTCCGAATGTTTCGTTATAAAAACAAATATAATAACTCACAATTTCAAAACCAGTAATGCTAAAAACAGCAACACGCGTCTACCTAAGTAACCACAGTGGCGACACACGCCCGTCCAAAACCGTGACACTAAACGGCGACACACGCCTGCAATACTCTCACTACACCTTCTCTCTATCTTTCACCGATCGCACTAATCGTTACACATGCGCTCTCTTGCTCGAACATTTGACCTCAAAGCTTGCATCATTCATCCAGACTTGCGTCATTCACCGATGCTCACGTCATTCACACTTGCTCACGCGCTCGCTAGGATCGACCCTGACCTACTAAACATTTCATTCGTAACAGACAACGGCTCGATACCCGTATGACGCAGCGTACTTACCCAGTTGAACCAGGTGGGAGGGGGTACCTGGGAGTTGAGGAAGATCAGATGACGCGGGAGAGGAGATGGGTATACTGCCCCACAATGGCTAGTCTCGAGAAAAATATGGCTCTTACCTTTCCCTCCCGGCGAATGAAAGGTTATGAGACTACATGTATATTTAACTTTCTGTATATTATCGAGTCTTACCTATCTATCGAGATCTCTCCATCCAAACATTATCCTAATGTTTCACAAAAGATGTCTTCCCTTGTGCTGTTTCTCTTCATACAAAAACATCAAATTTCTGACGTGCAACTTAAGTTCTACTTTTAGCTAATAGTTTTTCAAGTCTGTCTTTCTGATCTTTTCAATGTCGTCAATTTTTTTCTGAATATCATGTTGATATATTTTTTCCTATTAATGATAAAAATTGCTGACGTTTTAAAACGGGGAAGGCGGTAGTTGAGTGGTTAGAGTGCACAGCATCTCACTCTCCAACATACTAACATCTCACTCCCCAATATACTCGCATCTCAATCCCTAACATTTGACTCACTAGTATACTAACATCTCACTCCACTAGAATCTAACTGTTCAACATACTAACGTCTCATTCCCAACATAGTAGCATCTTGATCCCCAACATTTCTACCCCCAATATACTAAGATCTCACTCCCCAATATACTCGCATCTCAGTCCCTAACATTTGACTCACCAGTATACTAACATCTCACTCCACATACTAGAATCTAACTGTTCAACATCTAACGTCTCATTCCCAACATAGTAGCATCTTGATCCCTAACATTTCCCCCCTCCCCCAATATACTAACATCTCACTCCTAACATACTAACATCTCACTCCCCAATATACTCGCATCTCAGTCCCTAACATTTGACTCACTAGTATACTAACATCTCACTCCACATATTAGCATCTAACTGCTCAACATACTAACGTCTCATTCCCAACATAGTAGCATCTTGATCCCTAACATTTCCCTCCGCAACATACTAACATTTCACTCCCAACATACTAACATCTCACTCCCCAACATACTAACATCTCACTCCCCAATATACTCGCATCTCAGTCCCTAACATTTGACTCACCAGTATACTAACATCTCACTCCACATACTAGAATCTAACTGCTCAACATACTAACGTCTCATTCCCAACTTAGTAGCATATTGATCCCTAGCATTTCCCTCCCCAATATAATAACATCTCACTCCCAACATACTAACATCTCACTTCCCGACGACCTACTAAGACTATTATGGGGACAACCTTTAGCTTGAAAGCGTAGTAGCCCTCGTGAGTGGGAGTATAGACATTGTTAGGCGGTGCATGAGAAGAGCAGAAGAGATGAGAGTTGAGGATGTCTTGAATCGACGTTCCGTATGCTGACGTGGCGCAGCCGGCGTTGCGGCCTTGATGTTTAATCACGTGGTTAAGGACCTATTGGCAGCCACTGCTGAAATTTTTTTTCATTGGTTATCGGTGTTTATCTTGTTGATAAAGTGTTTTACAAGTAATCAATCTTCGGATCCACAGTATTTTATTTTTTGTCATTGACTTGCGGTGTGCACCTCAAAGATGAAACGGGTAATCCGTCTACACGCAAGTTTTTTATTATTAGTTATTTATTGAATGATGTATTTAGAATCTTTTGTTCTTTTTGTTTTTTTCTCTATGTCTAGACTTCCCTATGTCTTTTTCTCTTTCGTTGGGTTTTTTTTTTTCATTCGTTCTAAATTTTTTTTTTTTTTTGCTTCGTATTGACAAATGTAGACTCACTGATAGCTGATTATCCGCCGTTATCCAAACGGTGAACCCGCTGATTAGCGTGCACCTAATTAATCCTTAGCTTTTAACATACATACACATGCACGTAGCACGAACATACACGGTCAAACACACGTGAATATGCACAATATCCAATTTTTAGTTGGAAAGTCTAATCGAAATACCGAAACAGGATACTGTTGTCTCAGCGCGGTGTCTGCGAGATTGGCATCATGATATTGCAGAAATGTCAAATTTTTTTAATCCTTTTTGTTCGACCTACTTTTGCCATTTAGCGGCCTGTCGCCACGTCACTCTACTTCGCATCATGTAAGCCACTGGCACGTCTTCACCCCTCGATCATCTTGAAGTCCCCTGCAGATCGAAAGCCCGTTGACAAGCTTTATTCTGGCAAAGTATAACACCCCCCCCCCTAGCCACCCTAGCCACCACCTTCTTAAAGCACTCCTTGAGAATTCCGAATAAGGAAGGTGGGAGTCTTAGCAATGACACACACCCTGGAATCAGTGCACGTGTACTGGCCGAGGTGTTGTTTATGGTTTCGTCTGGTTCGTGTCTAGAATTGAAAAAATGTCGATTGTGTCCTGACAGATACATTATCTCATGAGAAGTATATAGGCAACACCATCTATGTTTTGAGAGGTAGTGTTGATTATTTCCTGATGTACTCCTGATTATATGTCCTGAGAGGTACCCCCGATCACGCCCTGAGAGAGACTGCATTGGGTAATCATGTCCTGAGAGTACTGTTGATCATGCTGTAAGATATACTACTAAATTATGTCTTGAGTTTTATTGCCGGTCATGCCATGAGAGATACTGCCCATCATACCCTGAGATGTACTGCCCAATCATGCTTTAAGAGGCATTGCCGATCACGTCCTAAGAGAGGTACCGGAAGTTGTTTATCGTCTTCAAATTCTTACCTCTCCTTGACTACAACCTAAGCCGTAAGCTTTAGAGCAGGGTAATGGAGGAGGGGCTGGGGGGGTAGATACAAATAGCAAGCGACGGCATTGTGAATAATCTTCTTCTTCTCTCTTCTTCTTCCTGTTTGGCCCTAGTGGCAGATCCGGATGTCGGCATATGAACTGCATGAACTGAACTGTATGATATTTAAGAGACTTTTGGACAGCAGCCATGCATATTTAGATAGTCACGCTCCTGAGTCCGCCTGCTGCTGTTGATTCTCTTCGGCTCATCGCTTTACATAATAGTTTTTCAGATATCCGTCTTGCATCCAAGTTCAAGTCCGTTCAGTTGATACCTTTACCTTTCGTATGAGTAAAGCAGAGTGTGTATATATGTATATGTGTCGGAGGGGGGAGGGGAGAACTATGCAAAATTACGCAGTTTGTCCGATCCTCACAAAATTTGAAAGCTCCGTTCATCTACAGGAAGATCGTAAAGTGTAATTGGTTGGTGTATTGTTCCGGCACATGTTTATTTTAAAGCTGACTACCCGGAGCATCAGCTTCGCTCGGGTTGACTGCTGACGAGAACTCTTCCAGTCGTGATGTTGTCAACTTTTGATCTTTCACTTCATTTGAATCGAGCTTATTCATGTGAGGCGCCAGTGTAACGACACAAGAAAACACTTGCACTCTTATTGTCCCTTCCCTAGCTAAACAGTTTGACAGCTTATGTTCGGCACCGGGGACATGATGTTTTGAGTGAAGCCGCCATTCCCTCCCTCCCTCTCTCTTCCCCTCTGAAGTGACGACTTTGTCGAAATTTTCGCAGACTAGTAGAAGTATGTCACACTTTCTTCTGCATAACATTGTTTCCCCTGGAGACACTTGAGTGGAAAAAAATAAGCATGCTCTGGTTCAACGTACACCAACCAACCAAAGTCCATGACCGAACCATAATCAAAAGGAATAACCCCGCCAAATTTGGTTAACATCGGATGAACGGTGTGCATCGACTATTAATGGGTTTCAGCCACAAACGCACATCGCCACACTTTGCTTTAAAGTTTTATGATTTTAAAAATATGTGGCCCTAAATTAAAAATAAAATTCTACCCAAAGAAAATTTCAAAGTAACGCGAAAGATCAAAGCAAATTTCGACAAAGTTGTAATTTGAGTATGTTCAAAATTGTGATGTCCATCTTTGTTATCAGATCTCGCCAACTTCTGCCCTATGTCTCGTGTAAAGTGCATCGAGCTAACCTCAGTGTAGTGAAATGCACTATATCATTAGTAGTAGTAGTAGTAGAGCGAAAGATAGGGAAGGAGGGGAGCGAGGGAGGGAGAGGATAAGTCGTATGGCGGCTGGCAACACCGCTTAATAATCTCCTCCTGGACTCAACGTTGCTTCCATCCGCAGGCATCAGTAATGCAGCAAATACAATAGAACAATACTGACGGGATGCATGTCATTATTATAGAATATCAGAATATTATAGATCAAGAATGATAGAGACTTAAGATACTGTATATGTATACCAATAAAGTATTTTTGACTCATGTGTTCTTTTCACAACGGTCTTCTAAATGCACAACGAGAGTTGAGGACACAATAAGACATCGACCCAGTTCGCGAGAAAGCTTTTAATCAAGAGACCACATGTTTGTGAGCTTGCACGTTCGAGCAGATAACGTGTTTAAACAGCTCTAAAGAGAGGCCTGTCCTTTCGCTTACCACGTTTGCTCGACTGACCGTGCAAGCAGCGGGGGACACAATCACTCCCGATTCGCGGGGGAAAGCTTAGTCCCCACGTACCAGCTGGGTAGAGAGTGGTTCATGCCCACTTGGTGTGGTGTAATCGCCCGCACCTGCCTCTGTGACAGGGTTACTGGAACTCTTCCGCTCTACCCCCGTTTCACATCCAAGTTCACCGATAAAGCGTCCTAAAGATTTGTGATAAGCGACTGCAAGTTGAAAAAAGTAGGCGGCCTGCCATCGATTTACTCTGTGATGCCTGAATTTTTTTTTTTTTTCGTTAGTCCATGGCAGAAAAAATACAGAATTGATTTTTCTCAAATTAAACGGTCCTTGAATATGTCTCGAGTTACAGAGAACAAGTGGCTGAAGGGAACAGCCAGGTTGCTGGAAGGACGGATCATTTCCAGCGTTTGCCGTCCCATTCCTGCTAATCATGCAGCACTTGAAGAGGTTAAAGCTGGCTGTGGCAGTGGCAGTTGTTTGTGATTCATCTGTTCAGTGTCCACGTTCTGTAGACAAAGCGGTAGCTGCATTATCATTGCGGACGTCCACATCACTTTCCTCGCTCCCCTCCTCCAACTTTGAGTGACATCCTGGCCTGTCTGGGGACACAAGCTGGCGCCAGGGTCTCCATGACTCCTTGCGAACAGCGTCGAGCTCAGGGGCCAGTTGCACAACATGTTTCTAAACATTAAAATTGTTCTAAAGAAGCAAAAATCTCTTCTCTGCCATTTAGATGCATTGCACAAGAACATACCAAAAATTGTACTGACAGGACGGAAAGTCAGACTTAAACAACTTTATCTTATTTAAAGCAGTTTTCGTTTTTAAAATTCTAAAATTGTGGTGTGCACTTTAAACTGATTACCTAAATAGATATAAGTGCTAAAAGTGTTTAAAATTAGAAATGTGTTGTGCAACTGGACCCAGAGCCTGTCACTCATGTGTTTCTGTGACAGTCTGTTTCTTCCCCCTTAACCCTCTTTTCTTCTTCCTTTCTCCTCTCACTCTTTCGTGGTATTTTATGCTTTCATCACGGTATATGGGGTGATAATTGCAACTAAAATATTATCTGCTATTGTTAGTAAGCTAGAGATTCAGAAATGGAAAACAGTGAAAAATATCAATGGTGTAACTCATTTAGTGATAATGTGTCACCAGATAAATATTTATTAAATATTACGTTCAAAGGGAATAGAAGTGGACTGGTTACCATGAGAACAAGAAATTTGGATCTTGATACTAGTAAGAGGGGGTTTGACCCTGCTGCAACAATACAATGTCACTGATGTCACTGAAGATAAAGTTATCTTTTTATACACTTGCGAGGAATTGAAACTTTTCGTGAAAAATGTAAATATCTTAGACAAAGAGATTAGGTAGTGTGCTGATACTAAAGAATGAAGATTATAATTATTATCTCTGTAACAAAATACATAGCCTATGCAAGTAAAATTATGGTGAAAACATTTTCAGCAGGCACACTTTGAAAGCCTGATTTACAATGTTGTGCATTAGTTTATGGTATTATGGATGTAAAAAAAAAAAGGAATATTACACATTGTTCAGTATGTGCTTATATCAACATTCTTGTGAGATGAACCTGTGTCCCTTCAGTATGAGTATAAATGCATGGTGATCATGCATAAACTTGTTTCGCTTGATGGTCCTGTATATGTTTTAAACCTAACGGAGACATCCATTCTTATAATTATACTGGTTTTTACATGCTGCTTTACTTTGTTAATACTATGATTGAATCTCCCCTCATGTCATAATAACCAAGTCAGTGAGAGTAAAGATGTCAAGTGTCTCCCTGACTCTCGCTCACTTCTCTTTCTCGATTGATGATGATGATGATGTTGTTGATGATGATGATGATGATGATGATGATGATGATGATGATGATGATGATGATGATGATGATGATGATGATGATGATGATGATGATGATGATGTCCATTTGTAATGCGCAGGTATCCATTCAGAAGAATGCTCATTGCGCAGCAAAAACAAAATAAATATTATTGTATTACAGGAACAAGAGATCTCAGCAAGCAAGCAAGCACACACACACACACACACACACAACAATGGTTTATATATATATATATATCGCATAGAAGGAAAAGAAGCAGCGCCTTGGTAGTCTCGGAACTGAACAGATTTAAAACTGGGACCGTGGCAGGCCATGTAAGGGACAGAAAGCCCTAATCTACTTAATGGCTACTCACCCTGCATGGCTGATGACAGCTTCCCATGGCTAGCAGCTGATGAACCCTGTGTGGTTGGGTGGTGATTCCTGCATTGCTGGGAGCCACAAATATGTGTGACAGTCTCTGTGTTTCACCCGCGAGCACCATTTTTGGTACAGCAGTGAAGGCCGCTTAGCAGATGCAGATCTGACCTTCGCCTTCATCTGAGTACATCCCTACTGGGGTGGGCACTGGCTCAGCTGAAAGTTTGTTCCGTGTTATTTTGTTTCCTTGCTTTCCCGGCATCGTCTCCGAGGACGTGCGACATTTGGAAGGAACGGCTTAGACTGCTGCTCTTCGCGAGTTTTAACATCGAGAAAAAAGGTAAAAGATAAAACTAGCTTTTTTATGTCGTTGGGCGGGGATTGTTGAAATTTTATAGACCTTTGGTCTCTCGTGGTCACTGCCTTTGCCCAGCCACTTGGTCCTGTTATGCGCCAGTCGGGCTTGCAGTACCATGTGTATGTCGACAGTACTCGTCTCCTGATCTCTGACCCATCTTGCCAACTCCACTGTTCACCAACACTTGGCAATCTCTTGATTTTTTTCAAATACTGGATGTTGACGAACAAATTACAACTCAACGAGGGAAAAACTGAAGTCATTCTGATAGCCTCCAAACATTTACGTGCACTGGACAAACACCTTCCTCTGTCCACATCACTCACTTTTTCTGGATCCGCCATCACTCTTTCCCAGGCTTTCAGGAATCTTGGAGTAACTTTAGACACATCATTGTCTTTTGAGAATCGTGTTAGCTGTTTGCAAGTCAATTTTTCTTGAACTGCGTAGGAGCAGCCGCATTAAACATCTTTTGTCTGTTTCTTCCACCAAACATCTTGTGTCGGTATTTGTATTGTCCAGACTCGACTATTGTAACTCTGTTCGTCGGTCTACCTGACTCCCTACTCTCGACAAGCTCCAGTGAGAGCTCAGAACAATGATACTCGCATTGTATTCCACAAGCGGAAGACTGATCATGTCACACCACTTCTTCGTGACCTGCCCTGGCTGCCAGTCCGGGCTTGCATCGAATTAAAAATCGTCATTCTCTTCTATTGTGTAGTTTATGGTCTCGCCCCTATTATTATTAATGATAGTAGTAACAGTAGTACTGCTGTTGTAACTGCTCATAGTTTTCAGAAAAGGCAGCCTCGAGTCAATGTAAAACAAGTGTGAACGAAGGAAAAATGTGGGAAGGAGAGACAGGACAACCTAGCGACTACATTATTACTGGCTTTTCTGTTCAGACCAATACAATTATGACGAAAAAGAAGATGGCGATAATGATGTACTAGCAGGAGAATTTATTTTATTGAGCTCAGGTAAACGGTAGGGTATGCCCGTGTACAGAAGTAACAAGCACTTGAAATCATTTTTGTTCTCTCCACAGTCTAGCTGCTCAAACAGAGATGAATTGTCAGTTGTGTGTGCGCGTCGGTATGTGATGATGTAGGTGTGTCTTAACGATAGTGCAGATGTAATATTGTCTGATTTTCATGTTTTCTATGATGCACAACTTTATCTTTATTTTGTTCTCATTGTTATCTTGTAACTAGTACTTGTTTTTTTATCTGAGCAAACTTTCCGAGTATAATTGCCTACTGGGATTAATAAAGTTGGTTACTGTCATTGTCATTGATGACGAGGATGATAAAGACCATGAGAGCGGTACGACCAGCAACAACACCAACAGCGCCAGTATAATAATTTCGTCGTCGTCGTTATCATCATCATCATCATCATCATCATCATCATCATCATCATCATCATCATCATCATCATCATCGTTGCTGTTGTTTTTCCAAAAGGTTGTAGTGTCGGTCTGTCAACCCCATCTTGGTCACAAACTCATCGTACCGCCTACAACCCAAAGTTTGGGTTATTACAACCTTTACAACCTTTACTGCCATCGGACTGTGCAGTTATAAAATATCAGGCTTCTCTCAGACCAGGGGACGTAGATATGAAGCGATACTAAATCGTTTACCCCAGGGCAACGACTCACCTTTGCTTTATAACTAAGGCTACAGGTGCACTGCATTCGTGCCAGAAAGGTTGTGGTTTTAAAGCGTGTCTATTTAAGCTGTTTTTTTTATAAAAGCGACTTTAGTGGTAATTATAAGACATTAAGCAAGATCGGAAGTTCAAGATCAGGCCATCGTAGAAACCAGTTTTATCAGCATGCAACACAAAAGAAAGGACACATTTAGCAGGCCATTGCGAACACCGCCATACCGTGAAGAACACCGAGACATGCAAGGCCCAGGCAAGGCGAAGAACATATGTCACAAAATATTCACACTCTTCTACCAGCTGCAGGCTGGACATTTTCGCTCGTGCTGTTGAAAACAACAAACAAAATTGCAAGATTTATTGCGGCATGTTTGAGACATTAACGTCTACCGTACCTCACTCCTCCAGGATTTTGAATACTGCATTCCAGCTATGTCCTCCACGATTACAGTAAAAAGGATTGTGGTTTTTTTTAAAGAGAAGGTTAAGTACCTGTTTAAACAAAAAGTGAACCTTGGACTGGAACTGTTTTTATAATAGGGCGCAACATATTTATACTCCGTGCGTGCACTGGACAAACTCTGATTGTCTTCCTTTCCTCTCATTTCTTTTGCACTTGAAATCGAAGTTGAAAGACACAGAATACGAATGTACATTGAATTGGTTATGTTTAATTTGGGCTACAGACATTCAGAATACGTTTCTTGGTCCATGGCATGCCAAAGGAAGTGTGAAACGAATAATTCAGTGTGTTTTGTAGAACTAGGACAATTTTTTTCTCACGACAGGGTAAAGCTCAGTTCACGATACCATTGGCTCAAAGCTGAGTGAATACCAGTTTGTTCTCGAGATACACGCGCCTACAAATAACGTCATAAAGTGTGTTATTTTAGACCCATTGTTTTATTTTCTGATCTGTTAGGCGGTAATCTGTGTCAATCCTTGCGCAGGTGTGCGAACGGTTCACCCCTCTCATTTGTGGCCTTAATAGGACCAGCATGGAGGAACATTGATTAAAGTTTGCCAAATATTTTTCTTGACGGTTACACCAAAACTTCCACGCTTGATCGATAGCTCACCCATGTTTGTCTCTTTTAAGAACACCCTTGACGCTGTGATCAATCACGAAAGAACAAAGTCTTCTGACTTCAGTGTTCAGAAGTCGAAGAACCTAAGAATACACAATGGACTGTCTATAGGCTAAAGGCATTGACGACCTCGTTCATCGCCTCTTTTTTCTTTTCACATGAAATAGCTATTTGCTTCGAAGATAGATGATTAATAAACATTATAAAAGGCAAATGTTGGAATCTGGAGTCCAGGTGCTACTCAGACTATAGCCCCTCAGGCTGTTAAACTAATAATATTTTAGAAGCATTTTAGTTGACTGGGCGACTGTGCGCTCGATCCCAGACAGCGATGGTTCACACTTATTGTTGTTATTGCCTGCGGAAGACTCTTGCCATACCAAGTTGATAGTAAGCAAGGATGTATAAGCAAGTCCAGAAGCTTCTGGAAGCAGCATTTGAGATCGATACGAGTTTTCAGCTTCCCTTTCCCGCCTCCGTCGTCATTTTCATCATTATCATGAACGTCAGTAATGGTGCATGTAGTAGGAACAACAGCAGCGGGTAATGGGGAGCATGAGAACTACAACACTTTGCTGTCTGTTCATTTCACAATTTTCACCCCCTAGTGCAGCTGTTCATTTATTCCACTAGTTCTACTGTCTGTTTATTTCACCCACTACTAATCTAGCTGCCTTTTCATTTCACCCACTAGTCCAGCTGCGTGTTCATTTAACTTACTAGTCAAGCTTTATATTTGATTCTCCAATAGTCATCTGCGTGTTCATTTTCATCCACTAGTCCAAGTTGTGTGTTTCCTTAACCCACTAGTCCAGCTGTGTATTTATTTCACTCTTTAGTCCGACTGTCTGTTTATTTATCACAGCTTTAAGTTTATTTCACCCACTAGTCTAGCTAGATGCCCACTTCACCCAGCGCTTTGTCTTTATTTTGCCCATTTGTGTAGCTGCGTGTTTACTCCACTCACTAGTCCAGCTGCATATTCATTCACCCACTAGTCCAGTTGCATGCTTCGTTTACCCACTAGCGCAGTAAAATAATTATCAAGATATCCAGAAGGTTAGTACTTATAGATTCCTTCTTGTCTTGTAAGTCGCAAGGTCGCAGTAGAACAGAGACCTGACCGGATACGATCCGGTCCAATCAGATGCTGGGCTGCTGATGCTGGCACTAATTAGGATCAGGGCATCGGGTTCTAATACCTACCACTTTTCATAGCCTGCCGGTAACGGGTGCTGCCATGGCTTTGATCTTTGTTATTGCTGTATGCATGTGGTCTGTTTTATTGTTTTTAGCGCATTTCACAATGAACTGAGCAGTTTTCCTAGGGTCTGCTGGATTAACAGACAATTTATTTTCTAGGTTTTGTTTCTTTCTCTCTCTCTCTCTTTGTACTATGTCCATCTCTCTCTCTCTCTCCATATTTTTGTCTGTCTAGTTCTGCGTCTGTGTGTGTGAGAGAGAGAGGGAGAGAGAGTGATATCAATATATTATAGCCTTTGTCAATTATGTTGCTAAATGCTAGTGGACATATTACCTTGAGACTTTCAGAATTTCCAAAAAGCAGTATTGTTGTTAAGTTCAATTATTTATTCATTCATTTCAAAACTCCCTTTGCATCTCTGTAAACCCTGATGTAGTAACTGTCACAGTCACCAACAGCATGCCAACCGACAGTGGAATTCGGTTCTGAATGGTCAAGTCGTCGCCTAGGAAACGGTATTCGACGACACCAGTCTTAGAGGAGTGACAGCATAGCCCAGACACTCTTCATTCTACTGTTACTCTCTGCTGCCTTGTTATTTCATTTCATCGCTTGAATGATCACCTTTGTGGTGGTAACTGTCTCGTCTATCAGTCACTTGTAACAGCCTTCACTGAAGTAGAACCTGCACCTCTAGTTAAACTCTAGACCACCGTGTCAAATGCTCGAGAACAGAAGTGTGCCATTTTGCAGGTCAGACTAGACGACAGGTCTTGTGTCTCCGCGGGGTTGATGTTTATCTACATGCTTCGTGGAGATATATCGTAGTAGCTAGTCCAGGAAATTATATCTCAGTACAACAAAGCTACTGGGTGAGCAGAGAGAATGGAGTAGACCTTAAAGGAGCAACCTTTTGCCCCAAAGCATAATGGCATTTTGAGTCCACTAATCTCGGTGTTATGACCTCTCCATACATGACAGTCCATACAGAGTTTCAATGAAGGAGCCATCCCTGCCCCTTGGACACTTGACAGTATGCTTTCTAAATTGGCTGGCAAACATAATAGAGTGGACTTGTGTAAGAGTATGTTGCGAAATGTACATGGAGTAGAGTTTGTCGTCACCCATGACTGAATACATGTAGATGGCGATATTACCTGATACTAGCGATGTTGTCTCTTCAGTTGTTTTCCCCATGACGACCAGTACTGATCGACGGACCAGCATAACCGTTAGGTCAGCTGGAACCTGCTCAAGCATGAATGAATAAACGAGCTGATATATATATATATATATATCACTTGCTGCAACTAGACTATGTACCCATGACAAGGCTAGGTATTATGAGTTCTTTGCTATAGAGTCGTGTCTAGAAATGGTGGTCAGATCTCGGATTTTACATTCTCTGGATCGCTGTGTCTATGGAGCTGTAGTCTCTAGTGGGTCAACCTTACGGTGGGTCGAACAGTCACGTCCGATCGCTGCACACAGATCGAACGAGCGTCCGGTTACTGTGGAGATGTGGCTTACCCCTCACACACCCCGCTTTGCGTCACGAGCTGCTGGTGGACTGGTGTCCGGGTGCATGACAGCATTTCGCAAGAAAGTGCGCGCAAGTTGGGGAAGGGGTGTGTTGGTGTGGGGGAGGGACGCTGTGGTTTCGCTTGCTCGCGCGCGCGCACACACACACACACAACCCAACTGTCTGTCAGTGCGCACAGCGGACAGGGAGGGGCAAGCAAGGTGTTTGATCGCTGGGTCGGGAGGGTCGTACAGTCGCGCAACTGGTCCCGGGTGAGGGTACCAATAGAATTTGCGGCGGGGGAGTGTAAAGAACGCTGCATGATGTGAGTGAGGGGGGTATTAGAGGTCTTGCACGGAGGGCGATTGCGAAACAAAGAAGCGAGTGCGTGCGTGCGTGCCTGTGCGTGCGTGCGCGCACGGTCTCTGGTGGGAAGGGTTTCGGACTTTTTTTTCCTTTTGGCATATCAGGTTCCGTTGTGTCGCTTTGAGCAGAGGGTGCATTGTCGTTGTCCCGCGGCTCAACTTTTGGCGGGCCTGATTAGATTTCAAATAACAGGTGTGCTAAATCCATTCTTCGTAAGCAGTAGCTTCTTCCTTCATAAGGGGCCTAAGCTTGCGTTCTCCATAATTCCAACACCGATCAGCTATTCCCCCTTCCATTCTTTAGTAAACCAATAGAATAAAGCGAAAGCGGGGCTATCGTCTGCTTCGTGTCAGTTCGAACGGATGACTGAGCAGTACGGTTTATATCGTTCACCCCCTCCCTCTCTCACCCAGCCCCGGTGGAATTTCTTAGAAACTACATTCAGTTCCGTCCAACATCGTGTCGGGACTCGCGCAGTGTCAGTGCAGAATGCACGAATGTGACTCTATGGTTGCGGACGAATTAAAGTGAAAGTCAACCTTCTGTGCTTGGTGCGCATGGAGAAAAACATGGTGAACCTCGTCTTTCTAACAATTGGGTGGATGGCCTTGGAGTTGCGCCTATGGACTGGGGTCCTTTCAGACAGTACGAAGGTCGTGTAAGATGGGGAATGACAGGTGAATGTTGGCAATTACAGGTACAGTTAGCCTGCCACTTTCTTCACCCACGACTCCGTCATTAGAATCACAAACGTCAAGGACGGCATGTTGACGACAGCAGGCAAGGAAGATCACAATTGCAGAAAGACTCTTCATAAAGTGGGACTCTTTTTCATCAAAAGGGTGATCATAAAAACAAGAGCGCGCTCCTCTGCTTGATCGGTTTTGCTTCGCCGCAGGTTTCTACGATCGATCTATTGGACAGAGCGCGCGACCGGAGTTGCCGGCAGATCAATAAGCGACAGCTCCGGGTATATTGTTTCCACGTCGCGGTGCAAACCTACCCGGGAACATCGTGCAGTCGATGGCGCATGAGGCAGAAGATCAAGGGAATACTTTCTCCATCCTCCCCCTCGCCAAGCCTCAAAAAGTGCTAAACCGAGAAACGTCCGGCACTGCAGCGTGAAGTGACGTGGGAGTGGCAGCAGCAATAAGAAGGGTCGGCTGCGGGAATTGAATTCCCTCCTTCTTTTGTCAGATCGATGTGAGAGTTTATGTGGACATTTAGCACTGAGGAGCAAATCAGCTTACTGTGCTGTTTAGGATTCAGACAGCGCAGAGATCGGATTCCCACCTTTCCCCAAACCCCCGAAAATCTAAAATAATAATAATAATAATAATCTACTCAGAAAAGATTTCTTTCATATATGATTAGTTTGATTTAGTATTAACAAATTTAAGAAAGTCGACACCTGAAACTACAAGGATGGCTTGAGGACGAGGTCCGACCCTTCACAGAAAAGAATTTTTATCGAGTTTAGAGTTTTTTCAGGATTATTATTTTATGTCTGTGCTAAGAGAAATTTTCATACAGGCGTCGTTTTTTCGGTGAAGCGTGCAATGACAGTCGGACACTGCAGCCCCGAGTGCAAGTCGGTACTTGACACCTCAGCAACCGGTGTCTGAAAGTGTGTGTGTGTATATATATATAATATACACACACAAAGAACCAGTGTTAAAGAAAGATATCATAATAAGACAAAAATCTTTCACTGGCAAAAAAGAAAGACGATGGGGGACTTTTGTGCTGGACACATTGATAACAAAGTGCTACGCATGAGGTCAAGGTTCACCTGCCTTTACGAGCGAAATGGCTCACACACAAAATGCAGTGAAGGTGGGAGGTCCATCCTCTCTACCCAAGTCGTCTCGTTTTAGCAACGGGAAAGTGTCATTCTTAGGTCGCTAAAGATTTCTGCGGGAAGGTTTAATGACATGTTATCTTTCCTTGCAGCGGCAGGGGCTTCGTTCAAGATGTGATTTTTGATGAGCATTTTAATGGAAGCTGCGAGATAAAAGCAATGCCATTGTTCGGCAGAAAAAAGAAACGGCGAGAAAGACTTTCGCACCTGCGTTCAGTAGAGACGGCCAGGTGAGTCGATATGTTCGGCAAATCTCTGCACATTAAATAGAGCTACCTTAGTCCATTACTAGAGCTAGCTGAGTCCATTACTAGAGCTAGCTTAGTCCATTACTAGAGCTGGCTTAGTCCATTACTAGAGCTAGCTTAGTCCATTACTAGAGCTAGCTGAGTCCATTACTAGAGCTGGCTTAGTCCATTACTAGAGCTAGCTGAGTCCATTACTAGAGCTGGCTTAGTCCATTACTAGAGCTAGCTTAGTCCATTACTAGAGCTAGCTGAGTCCATTACTAGAGCTAGCTTAGTCCATTACTAGAGCTAGCTTAGTCCATTACTAGAGCTAGCTGAGTCCATTACTAGAGCTGGCTTAGTCCATTACTAGAGCTAGCTTAGTCCATTACTAGAGCTAGCTTTGTCTATTACTAGGGGTAGATTTGTCCATTTCTAGAGCTAACTTGGCCTTTTGTCATCAAAGGTCGACTAGCTAATTTATTCAGCAGTAACTTTACAAACTGTCAATAATTTTGTCGTCTTAATTAAGGCGACTAATTTCTTTTAGTGTCTAACTTATCATTCTTTTTCATCACGTGGTACTTTGCTGCTTGTCAGCAGTCATCGGTTTCTGCACAGCGACTGGGTCTGTGGTCTGTTTGATGGGCTGGTCTTATCGATAACAGACAGCCAAGAAGGGAAAAAAATCCTAACTTTTTGACTTTCATGTAGGTAAAGGAGGCTGTACCATAGTGGTGCTCTAGCTGTCGCAATAGATCGAAGATAATATACCTTCAGGGGTTGTCAAGTAGCTATGGATCCAAGTCTTTTCGTATAGCTATGGATCCATGGTAATATAACCTCGGGGTTGTAAACACCACCGCTTCGTAACTTCCTTAACCGACTGCTCCTTTCTGGTGGACGGTAAACATTCAGGACCACAGCAGCCAATAGCCGAAGGTGCTTAGCTACCCTCGACCCTGGTTTTTCCTTCGATTTATGCTGCTGGGACAAGGAGCACCCAGAAGCGGTTGCTGTGGGGCCAGACGCATGGTGTGTACTTAAAATGCGTCTGTTACTTCCGAGATCTGCAAATGTTTGCAAGTTTGGGGACGGCACATTGCTTCCGTCTTTATCTACATCAGAGAAAATATTATCTCCATGATAACAATATGGCCTTCAGTGCCGAGAATAGACTAATATAATAATAAGAAGAAGAAGAAGAAGAAGAAGAAGAAGAAAGAGAAGAAGAAGAAGGAGAAGAAGACTTTGGTAGCATGTGACCAGACTCTTCACGCTTCCCATTAACACGCTAAGTATCAGAAATACAAAAACAGAAATTGAAGGGGAAGGCTCTTCATAAACTTAGCTCTCTCTCTCTCTCTCTCAAGCAACACACACACACACACACACACACACACACACACACACACACACACACACGTGCACGTTTCAGACATTTCATTCGTGATTGACTTCAAACTGTATGTTATTGTAGGAGATATTTCAGGAACAAGAAAGTTGTTAATTCTCGTTTGAAGCAAGCAGCTGGATGGAAACTTTAGTGGTCATTGCTTTATTTGCTTCCATTTTCTTTCTCCTACACGTGTTTACACCATTGAAGCAATACTGAAACAACATTTGAGAGGCTTTAGTGTCGTCTGTCAGTGCTGCCTACAGCGCATTCCTTGGTGGCTATCTTTAAATAAAGCCAAAAAAAAAAACATTTTATCTCATGGCATAGTTTGAGCTTCGGGGATCTTATGTAGTCGTGGCCACTCAATGCACAGTGTTCACATTCCAACATGACCTGATGGAAGAAAGTGGTCCCAATATTTGCTGCGTGTTTTGTATTTCAGGGACCGATTGTAAGACAAATTCCTCGAGTGTAGAGCAGACTAAAACAAGTGTCCCACTTTTTCTCTGTAGTTCGAGCTAGTCTGTGTGTACCAAGGCTCTCCAATCTCGTAAGTTCTCTCTACATTGTAGTCGTTTCTTATCAGTCTCATAAAACGACCCGGATGAAAATCTCGCAAGTTGTCGCCGTTTCTCGAAGGGTTTTAAATCTACGTTGCGTTGCTCTGTTTCTCAGATACCGACTTACTAGTTGGTCCTCAGCTTGGCTTCAGCCTTGACATGTCGAGGTTATGCTTGAGGGAGAACAGTAAAAGTGCTATGATTACATGTCACAGATCATGTCACAGACCCATCCCATCATAATACAGGGTTTTCTGACAGACCACATCGATCACAACCATTGTTACAAGTCGTTTGTTACTAGATAGGATTTTAATGAACAGTTTCCTGTTTTCTACTGCTTTGTTTTGTCTGTTGTTGCTTTGGGATTTGTTTTTGTTTTTGTGTTTAATTATAAATCTTGTCAATAATGCATATGTATGATGGTAGGTATAGTTTCACTTGGAAAAATCGGAAAATATAATCATTTAGTTGACATTGTGACTACTTATGACTACTTCCCCGTCCGACTTTGAATGGAGCTTCGAGAGACAACTAGTCCTAACAGCATATGTCGCGTAGAACTATTCCACAAAGCAAATAGGGCGTGGAGAAGGCATGACCCCGGTGGTAACATCTCCACTTCCGTGAACACCATCTGTAATTGTGTCATACTACTACGTGACTTCACTTAGTTATGGGCGTGGACACCACCACAGTCCTTCGTGTTGCCTAATGGCTTCTTCTTCTTCTCCTCCTCCTCCTCCTCCCACCCTCCACCCGCTAGGACAGTTCTCACACAGCGTGAAATGCTGAAACACAATCAGCTAATCAACGCGGAGCAAAACTGTCTCGAACCACTGGTTCGAAAACGCACGGGCATGGTCGTTCCAGAGGAGACATGCATGCAGGAAGTTTCGTAATAATCGTGCAACCTTCGATTGCATGACGGGGCGCTCAGACATCTTTAAAAGTTCACGCTTTGCAGTTTAGTTTTTGTTTCGCTGTCAAATGTTAAAGTGCGACGTCTTGACTTGCGCATGACATTTGATCTATATGTTGGCTTATGGAAAGCGATTATCTCGATGTAAATCTTCAATAGCTTTTATTTTTCCAGCTCATGCTCCTCAAATAATAGAAAACACGTTTTCCAGTAAAACAGTAGAAACGAAAAAAAGCTTTCTCTATCCCATTAACCTCTAAGCGGAAGATTCCATTGCTTTGTGTCCGTAATGGTACCAAGCTGTAAGTGGTTTACTGTGTCTAAAAGCCAAAGCCCAGACGTCTACGTACCCATTGTGTGTCTAGTGGACAGGCTATGTTTTTTTTAGTTTTATACCGACCGAGCCTTCATTCTGCTCTAAAAACAAGCGCACTAACAGTCTGACTATATCACTACATGACTACAGCTAATCGAACATTGCAGAGACAGTGGCGTAGGAACCAAGGAGTGGGGGGCAAGGGGGGAAGCCACCCCCTCAAAAAAGATACTGAGGGGACAAAATTATAAAAGTCAGCATGGAATTTGACTCCCAGAGCCGAGCATCTTCCTACACCACTGTGAGATATTACAGAAAATAAACTTCATGGGTCTGGCTAAATAGTTTTGTTGTCACCAGTCACGAGAGGGCAAAAGGTTCTAACATTCCAATGATTACAAAAACTATATCTTGACAGCGCAGTATGTTGAATTCTTTTTTCAAAGCAGGACCAGAAATGAATCATTTGAGCAGAAAAAATATACATCATCAAACACAACAGTGTAGTAAATATACACTGAGACATGCGCAGCTGTGCACAAAATTTTTTTTTTTTAAGTGAGTACGTGGATGGATTTTATGTCCGACTTTCATGTAACTCACTCACTGGCCGGTCAAACTGTTATCGTCAGTCCTTCGTCCCCTAGCACGTGCGCCCCCAGTTGTTAATCGTCCATGGCGGGGGGGCTCACGCGGTGCGGAACACATGCAGAGGTTATCGGCTGAGTGGGTGACAAAATCGCCGGTGTTTGAGGACAGAGATCTACCAGCTGCGCACCAAGCGGTCGACATAAATAATGTTTTCTTTTGCGACAAGACATTAATTGTCAGCTACCCAGCAATGTTCTGTGCGCCCTAGTCTGCATGACTGGTTGTCCAGCAACTAGAATTTTTCTCGCTTAGTCATAGCGCAACGGTTAGCAACTGTCACTGAGGCCTGGCTGTCCTCGGTTCATATCTCGTGTCGGGCACGCTGGGTTTTTTTTCCCCCTCTGCATGTGGCATCTGTTTACAGGGCTGGCTGCCTTGCCGTGATATAGCCACTGACTCGTCGTAAAACACCAATTCACACATCCTTAGTCATACAGCCCCCATGTGTCAACTAAAGCTTTATGCCTTGAATGAACGAAGTGGCACCTCGACAATCTGCTCTACCGCCGTGTTTGCACACAACACGCTGAGACGTCCACATGAGTCAGTAGCCAAGAAAATCTTTATCAGGAAAGAATCTCCGAAGATTCCTGCGGCGAAATGTGCCTCAACTCGCCAAGCTTTGCACAGCAGGAAAAAGACTTTCTCGATCAAAGTCATTGCAATTGGCTGTGATAGTATGAAGGGTTGGCATAGGTATAGCTTATGTTTTTATTGTCACTTATTTGAACTGTCTAGGACAAAAGGCTTCACTCATGATAAGGCTTTGTGGACAGGAATCGCAGTTGATGTTCGTGTTCTGTTGCCATTTAATTCAGTTTAAGAGGGATTTTCTCTAATCGCTTCGTACTAAATTAGCTACGAACACGGCGCATTACAATATAGATGTTGATGTAAACATATTTGTTTCGAAAGACTTTCTCGACTCGTGTTGTTCGTTCTCCGCATATGGTACCCGTTTACAGCGGCTGCTGCTTTGCAGGTGTATAGCTGCTGGCTTGGATCAAACACCAGTCACGCACCCCACACCAAGCCTCCTCCAAAATATTATTTCGTTTTGTAGGTTTCATTACGGGTAATGTGTTGACACCATTCTCTCCCTTTTCTCCCACCCAGCCCCTTCTCCACTCTCACTCTATCTTGTCTCTTTTTCTCAAAACGTTTTTTTTAAATCCTTTTTCCTTTTTTCCTCTTCTTGTGTGTGTGTGTGTGTGTGTGTGTGTGTGTGTGTGTGTGTGTGTGTGTGTGTTATTCTTTATTTTTGTAAATTCTATAACCTCTGTGGTTTTCTCTGTTTAGCACACTGGTTCTAAGTTTGTGCACTCTTATCGTAACTTCCTCATGACTTCTTCACTTTCATCATCGTCATGATTTCACGTCGCGTCGTGACTGCATCATCATCATCATCATCATCATCATCATCATCATCATCATCATCATCATCATCATCTTTGTCGCGTGTCGCATGCTGGCTCAGCCCGAACTTTAGTTCTAAAGGGGGAGGGGGTTTGCTGCGTCATGATAATATGACGTAATGATTATAATTTGGTTGGTTTTGACGTGATTGGCGCGTGAGGGGGAGAGAGAGCGGTTGTCGAGGACAGAGGATAGAAAAAAAAGACAGAGGAGCTAGAAGATAAAGAGGCTGGGGGGGACAGAAGAGCTGTCACCAGAATAGATCATCTGTTAGAAACCCGTTGTGTGAACCGGGTAACATTCATCTGTCAGAACCGCGTTGTTCGAGCGGAGTATTGAATATCCAGTGGAGACCGTTGTGAGAACGGGGAGCTTTCGTCTGCTGAAAAACTGTAAAGTGGCTGGAGTGACATTCTTGAGTCGACGATCCGTTGTTCGAGCGGAGTATTGAATGACCAGCGGTGACTGTTGCGCATACGTGGAGCTTTCATGCGCCGGGAGACGGTGGTGCAGACAGAGTGACTTTCGCCTGTAGTCTTTTGTAAGGGGTGGGGTGGTATCTTAGGGTATAGACAGGGAGGGGGGTGGTATTGGTTAGTGGTAGGCGTCTACTTTCGTCCCGACCCATAGTTTCTTTGTTCTCTTCCTTGTTTCTGTTACATCCGTTTCTTTTTTCTCTTTCTTTTTAATTAAACGTGTATTTGTATTATCCTCACGTGTGCGTGTCGTCTGTTTTGCACTGGAGAGCGGTTGGATTCGTCGCTACACGCGACAATCATCATCATCATCATCATCATCATCATCATCATCATCATCATCATCGTCGTCGTCGTCGTCGTCGTCATCATCATCACGAAAAATTCCCAACAAAACAGCGGTGTTATCTTCCTCATTGCTCTGCCTACCTCATAGGTTATCTCCCATCCACTATAGGCTTTGCCGGTGCTGGCGTGAGTCTGAGGTAGTCATTGTTCTGACATAAAAGCCGCACCTCGTGACACGACCTCGGTGAAGTCTGCACGTTTCGCACATAAAATGCTCCAGAGTGCGGCGCTGCGCTGAGTTACAGCGCACGCACAAGAGGGCACGAGAGGGCACGAGAGGGCACAATAGCCCTCATATAACTCGATTGTAAAACGTTTCGCTGTGCGTTCCTTTGACAAAAGAGTGCATCTGGCGTTTTCATTACGATTCCAATTGATTTCATGGACTCAATGATTAATTGGTTTTACCGAGAGGATGAGTGGATAACTTGCTGAATGGCAGCAGGTTGGGTCGATTGATAGTTGGTTAGACAGCGCGCGTGTAAACTTGGGCGGTTGTGGTCAATCTGTCAGGTCTCATCATGAATGAAAGAATGAAAAACGAAAGAATGAATGAGGGGGGAAAAAAAGAAAGAAAAAGGAGAAAATTAGGATACAGACTCCAAGCTCTGCTATAGATTCATTTTAAGGAGAGATAAATGACAGCGTGGGAGGAGAGAGGATATGGGCACTGCGCCGGTACATCATATCTTGATCACATGCTGAACACATCTCACTGCAAAAAAAAAAAAAAAACGAGTTTTCTTGTGTTGTCTGAGTCGTCAGTAAAACATCGGTCATCCAGTTCAAAGTTTTGTATTATAATCTTTGCAAAGAAGGATGGCGGGCTTTATGTTGCCATTTCTTAGGTAAGAAAGTCGAGATGTTATCATTAGTTTTCCTCGTAATGAAGCTCTATTCTATCCTCAGTCTATCCTCTTGGTTTAAGTTTTCGTTTGAAGTTAATCTACGTTCACATCGCTTTTCGGATGAAACGCACATCTTTCTAAATCATTTCGCTTGCTTTTTAAGAACATCTTTTGAACAGTTTTCCTGGGGTCATAAAAATCATTGCCGCTGTTTGTTTCCCTCTGTGTGTGTGTGTGTGTGCGTGCGTGCGTGCGTGCGTGTTCTCCACTAAACTATCATAATGAAACTGTATACTCGTTTTGTGTGGTGTATGTGAGAGTGTGTCTGGATGCGCGCGCGTGTGTAATGTGCATGCTCTGTGTAGTTGTGTGTTTTTTGTGCAGTGAGTGAGTGAGTGTGTGTGTGTTTTTTAGAGAGAGCTTCTGATATAATCGCATAGCAGATTTCCCCCCGAGATTTCAGCTTCATTCTGAAGATGAAGACTTGTCACATCTGATGAAGATTTATTTTCAGCTTAGAAATATTTTGTATGCTTGGATTGTCAGAACGGGAATGTTTAATGACTCTCTTTCATATTATACCACTATGGATGTTTCTTTATGGCCCCAGGCCATAAGGATGTGTAACCCAGTCCTCGTATGGGTACATTTCCTAATGTCTATCGGTACAGTTACGAAACGGCTCAATGTCCCTTTAGGGAAGAGGGCAAGGCTTGGGTTTTATGACGGTTAGCTTTCAGTACATATTAGACATTCATTTTACTCATTTACCACTTCAGAGTATTTGTTCTTAGTTTTAAAACTTTCTTATGATAGCGCAATCGTATTATTTTGGTCAGATCACAAAAACCAAAGCTTCCCACTTCACAACCATTGTTATAATTAAGTTCAACATCTAGGTATAAAAAATCAAACTCTACTTCAACATTTTTCATATTAAACTTGAACAGGTAATTTACGTATTTTACCTTTGGAGAAAAAACATTTTTAGTTGTCTTTATATTAACAAGATGTGTGTGTGTGTGTGTGTGTGTGTGTGTGTGTGTGTGTGTGTGTGTGTGTGTGTGTGTGTGTGAGAGAGAGAGAGAGAGAGAGAATTTGCGTGCGTGGGAGTTCCTCTTTTTTTCCTTGTCGATAACATATGCATTGTATCCACAGTCTTGTTTCACATTTACAATTATTTATCCTGTTTTCCTTTTGTTTATCCTGTATCCGATCATTACTTGAGACCTCTGTTTTGAGAGACAAGCAAACTCAAACGAACTGCTATAATTTTCAGCATTTGACTGAAGAATACGTTGGTCTGGATAGCAAACCTGGGCTGAGATGTTCACCTTGTTTGTGAGGCGTATGAATTTTATGAATATAACACCCAATGCAGTAAAATGTTCCATAGCCCTCCTCCCTCCAGACCCACACAGTACTGTGCAGTTCGGTCATCAAGTGCCGCAGAAATTTTATGAAGCCAGCATTGAAACCTGTTGTCCTATACGACTTAGCAATGGCTAACCAGGATGAAATATTTCGAAGAATCACTGCTGCCCTGTATTGCGCTAGGTGAGAGAGGAAGGAGGAAAAAAAGAAAAAATCCCACAAAACTACGCGTTTTTATGGACTGTCACAAGACGGTGCAATCGAAACCCGATGAGCTTAAGCTCTCACTCAAAATAAATGAACTGAAATGGAGTGAGTTTTATGAGATACAGAGTAGGCTCAATGAACATGAACAATTAACCATGAAAATTTTTATTAACAAACTCCTTCGCTGGATTTTTTTTTAAGTGGGTAGTAAAGTAGGCTGTTATTGCGCATCTGAAGTAGAGAGAGAGAGGTGGCGAGATTGGTGGCCTTGAAGTCAACTGTGTATCGTTTTCACACAAATTTAAAAATAGCCACAGCTGGGGTTGCTCGGGGGGGAAATAGTTATCTTTTTCCACACAGGAAAATTGATGAACGATAACTGACGGGTGCAAGAGACATTAACAGCATAATTGTGTCGATTAACGTGTTAATTCTCACTTCCTGGAGGCTCATCGTTTTCATGTTGTGACGCGTTTGATTTCTCCAACCATCCCAGATGACTGGTCCAGATGTAGCATCCGCGGGAAAATAACTGTTTGTCGACATGAAAGCGACCGTCTCGCTTCTGAGGTTGTGGTTTTAACTAAACTAATTTTTAACACAATGACTAAACCGAGTTTCAAAAACAAACCCAACAAACAAACAAAAAAATGAGTCAAGTCACGTTGTAATTGATTAAGACCTGGACTATGAGCATCTGATATTCTTTCTGTACATTTAAGTTCATGTGACTCCGTGCCATTCTCTGCAATCTTGGAGACTTTGGAAGATAAAGACACTCGTGTAAGCTCGACCTGAAAAAAGCTTTGACTGGGACACAGGCTTATGCAGAGACAGTGAGATGATATTCTCGCTCGATATCGCTTTATTGAGTTTTCTGAAGACTTCATTTCTTCAGTAGACTGATGAGTACCATTTCTAAAGGACAATATGACCGGAAGAGGGGTTTTTTTTCGACCCACAAGTGCTCTCAGACACGTGAGGTGACCGAAACCCAGGGGCTTCCAGTGCGATAGCAAAGGGCTGAGCTACCGACATCTGACAGATTTCTTTGCCCCGTCATGGACACTATCCGCTTAGGGCTCTGCCTTTCGCTGCAAACTTCCATCACTTCTATTTTGTTTTTTTTTCTCCTTCACTCCCAACTCAATTCAAACATTAAGCTTTCACTAAAGGACCTTCTCCTTTACAAAAGCTTTGCAAGCTAAAGAAAGTCATCGACTTTTCCATAAGCCTCTTTCTTTCTTTAGTGTTTTGATTCTGGATCCCCTGAATTTCATTTTTATGGACAATCCGTAGAAGAAAACCTCCGACAACCGTCATTTTAGCCACCATATGCTGCTAATTCCCACATACATCGATTTGCCAAAGTGTTCACAAATAATCTTTACTGACGACGTCTAAGAGCGTCGATAACTACGCAAGTCTGACGAAAGCATAAAATATTTATTAGCTGGTTTGTGAAAAAGACTCATTCTTATTTCTAAGCATACTATTTTGTTATTTACTTTGGATGAATGCGTGAGAAGGAGCTGAGCTGAAACTTTTGTGCGATATGCAGGACATATCTCCTAGTCTGAGCACGATCGTTTAAAAACATAATTGCAATGAATTATTCATTCCTTCATTGTTTCTTTTGTTTATCCTCCTCACAGATCTTCGAGTGTTCACTTCGATAAGCAGACGCCGACGTGTAATGATGTTGCAACATCAGCGACAACAACTTCAGCAGCTTCCTTCACACTGTCGCCTGACGAGAAGGTCGAAGCTGATGGCTATGGTTCCCCTAGAGTTCATAGATCACGATCTGCTGGTGATGCTTATCAGCTGAAGAGCCAGCTCTTCTATGCCTCAGCTCCTGCTGCCTTAGCCTTATCTTCCTTTGCTATTGCAGAACTTCTTGGTGAGGAGTTAGCTGTCGACTTCGTCAGCAGGGCAGGCAAGCAGGAGTTCGATGAAAATGTGTGCAGAGGTGACCGAACGGAAAAATCCCACCGGGCCTCTAGGTCCTCTACTTTGTTGACTAAGGTGGTAGAAGAAGATCATCCTAAAATGCACCAGCAAGTCGACGTCCAGTCGGAAGCGGCTTACTTCCCTTGGTTACACGAAAGACAACGGGCACAATCTTTAAAGGAGGCGGAGATCTTGGATCGCCAGAGGCAGAACTTTTCAAGGGAAGCAAGGCGAGCCACTGTCCCGAGTCGGAATCAAGCAGAACATGGCGCTGAAAACAGCCCGGAGTTCGTTACTTTTGTTGACGGCTTGTCTTCCGGTGTAGTGACGTCTAAAGCAAAGCGAAAGAGTGTGAACCTCGTGCCACCGTCGCAGATGACTGTGCGAAGGTCCAATTCGGAAAAAATGTCTCCGGAGGAGTCGAGTACGTTGAAGGAGGTGCTGACTCCACGTCGCTCTACCATTTCGACGTTCAGGTGAGCAGCACACTGGCCACAGGTGGTCTCTCAGGTGTGACGCCCTAGATAGTGGGGTTGATGCTGTTTTGTTGTAGTTTTTTCTTTACTGCTTTCTTGTTTACAATGTTTTTGCCCTATACTTACATTTTTCAGTTGATTCTGTTGCTGTTGTTGACCGATTTCTTGTTTTAACGTTTCACTTGTACATGTTTTACTTCTGTTTGTGTGTGTATTGATTTTTCGTTTTGTTCTAGTACTTCATACCTGTACATATAGGTTAGTGTGCATATTTGCACACACATTTTCGTACCTATGAACATTGTTCTACCGCCCACATCCCTTTTCCAGTTTACTTGATATTTAAACACTGAAAGTAATGCTTTAAAAATGATAGATGTTGCAAACATTTGAGAGAATGCAAGCGTAGCATGCAGAGTAAGGACGTTTAGCTCTGTTTGTGTGTGTGTGTGTGTGTGTGTGTGTGTGTGTGTGTGTGTGTGTGAGATTGAGAGAGGTATGGGAGTGATGCACTACTTTGTGCAAATAGCATGTCACAGTTTTTCTCCGTGGCACACAGAAATGGCTCCA
The DNA here is from genome assembly GCA_004794655.1 of Marisa cornuarietis. Taxonomy (NCBI): domain Eukaryota; kingdom Metazoa; phylum Mollusca; class Gastropoda; order Architaenioglossa; family Ampullariidae; genus Marisa; species Marisa cornuarietis. The sequence continues at coordinate 3,646,920 of SMMW01000555.1, forward strand.
CGCCGATACCGAAGAAAAAGCCTTTCAGTATCTCCATACTTCCCCTCCCTACAACAAAAAAGTTTTATTTTCCTGAAGGCGATAGTTCCCGTGAATGCGACACACACAATACCCACCGACACCATCCCGTCTCGCGCCCTTGCACGGCTCGGCAAGATTTATGATCCAGGAAAGAAGCCGATGGCGTCAGTTGCTGTCGCTCGGTCGCGCCATTCGTGCAGTTGACGTCGACAAGTGACCCCGAGCTTAACTTCTGCGCCGTTCACAGTCGGCTGAATCCGGCTTTACTTATTTAGTGCTGTGTACATCTTTGTGCCCTTATGTCTCTTTACATTTTTTAATTCGTTTCCATTCGTTTCCATATTGTTTTCTTTTTGTTTCTACAGTGTTCGTGTTTCCAAACAGTTTTATTTGCGTTTTCTACCTTCTTTACATACTGAATGTTTCGAGTTTCCACCCGTGTTTCCATATCTTTTTTTCGTCACGTTTCCAGTCTTGTTTCCATGTCGTTTTCTCACGTTTCCACTCTTGTTTCCATGTCGTTTTCTCACGTTTCCACTCTTGTTTCCATGTCATTTCCCTCACGTTTCCACTCTTGTTTCCATGTCGTTTTCCTCACGTTTCCATGTCGTTTTCTCACGTTTTTTCATTTTGAGTTTCTACTTTTGCTTTCAAATCTTTTTTCTTTTGTTTCTACTTTCGTTTCCACGTCGTGTATCTTGAGGTTTCTATCTTGTTTTCCTCGACTTTTCATTCTTTTTTTCATATTTTTCCCCCTTTTATTTCCTCTGTTTCGCAAGTGCATGATTCTTTGCCTCTATCATTTCCTTTTGACCGTTTAGCTTTACTTACGAAGTCGACGTATTGAAGACAAAACACAGATGCGGACAAGGAGAACGAAGAAACTCCAATAAAATGAGTAAATTATTGCGCACACTTACGAGGTGCTGCCTATAGGGCTTTTTTAAAGCTATGTTTAATTTTTTTAATTTGAAAAAAGGATTTTTACATGATTTTGCTAGCATCACTAAAGGCCACAGCCAGTCCAATAGCTCAGAAACTGATGGTAGGGAGGGAAATAAGGCATGATGTGTCCGTGAGCTTACTTTTGTGACCTCACAGGCACAGAGGTACTTCCTTCAAGAACACAAGCGAGAACTGGGATATTCAAGGCGTGTCTTTCGTGAACATAACTCATGATATTAACTCATACATTACTTTGACGTTAGTATGTTTCAGTGAGCTCAACCCGGACAAACAAGTTGGCGTTTGGGTTGGTTTTTAAACAGGTCAGCAAGCTGTTGGCTCGGAACTTCACGCTTGCTTGGCGATTGGTACTAATTCTGGACATAACACAGCGACTGTATGCACTTCACAGTATTGACAGCGCAGTGTCACGAGAGCTTAACGGGCTCCACACACACACACACACACACACACACACACACACACACACACACACACACACACAGAGCAAGCGACGTGGCGTCTGCTTCCACATGTCGTCTGCGTGGGGCCTCAGTACGAGTATCGGTCCGTAAACGGATTGCACTCCTACATAAAAGGCACAGAAAAAAGGGAAAGCGGATGGCCGAGTAGTTAGAGCTGGGGTCCGAACCGAGAGCGCGCTGGTTCAATTCTCGATATAAGCGCAGCATACCTCTACCAGTCGACCCAGCTGACGGGAATGTGTACCTGACTCCATAGAGGGTTGGGGAGTGTAAGGCAGCGAGGGAGAGGAAATTGGCACCACCCTCATGTAAAAGCTGGCCCCGAGAAAAGTGGGGTCTCTAACACCTCACTCTCCAACGACCTGAAAAGGATATGGGATGACCTTTTACCTTACTTTTTAAAGGATGGGAGGGAGGCGGCCGCTGTTGGTCAGTCAGCCTGACGGAGACATTGCAGAATCCTTAGCAACATTCGCTGTGTGCCTAACTGCCGCGGGTTAGGAAAAGAGAGCAAAAAACACATAAACCCAGTAAATCTACGATTTTCTCAGGGTCAAAAGAAGTATTCCTGCAAAATTCGGTTAGGACGATTGGTGTGGATTTGCATTGCGCTCTAGTGCGCGGGGCCGCACACATATAAACACACACACACACACACACACACACACACACACACTTTCTCTCTCTCTGCTTTATTTATAACAACGTAACAAAATATTGATTTTTTTCGCCTCGCAGAACTGAAGGCCTCGTTGTAGGAACGTGGAACGTCCGAACGCTCCACTAGTTTGTAAAGTGCACGAGCTTTGTCGAGAGCTCTAGGAGTATGTCTGGGATGTGGTGGGACTGGCGGAGATGCGGTGGATCGGAGCGGGCGAGACAGTGACCCCCTGAGGCCACAGGCTTTTCTACAGTGGACACACAACCAAGCGGGAGCTTGGCGTCGGGTTCATTGTGAGGGAGAGATTAGCCAAGGCGGTTAGGAACTGGACGCCTATCTCGGACCGACTCGCGACCATACGCATAGCTGCCGAACCCCAGAATCTAACGGTAGTGCAAGTTCATGCGCCGACCACCGAAAGCGGGGACAACGAGGTGGAGGCGTTCTATGAACAGCTGGTGAAAACGATTCGAGGGATCTCTAAGAGAGATTTTATAGCGATCGTTGGAGACTTCAATGCGAAGGTCGGCCCGGACGCATTCGGCGATTGGGCCGGCACCGTGGGGTGGCACGGCCTCGGTATGACGAACGAGCGAGGTTGCCGCCTGCTTGAGTTTGCCAGAACCCACTGCTATGTCCTTGCAAACACCTTGTTTCCACACAAGGTGTCTCGCAGGTCGACCTGGACCTCACCCGACGGCGCGGTCAGGAACCAGATCGACTACGTCTTTGTGCCCCGCCGCTTCCGCTCGAGCATTCTGCAGTCTGGGACACGATCTTTTCCAGGTGCGGACATCGGGAGTGACCATAAGCTCGTGATGGTCTCCCTGCGCTTGAAATACTCAATGAAGTGGCAGGCACAAAGCACGCGCCCCCGATGGAACCTGGAGAAACTAGAACATCCAGGATTCGCGACCGCCTTTCGTGTCGAGGATAGTGGAAGGTTTCACGCCCTAAACCTCCTCGGCAACGACCCAGACGTGGACACGCTCTCAGCCCACGTCAAGGAGGCGCTCATATCCTCAGCCGACAAGGTGCTGGGGAGGAAGAAGCACTCAAAAGTACCGTGGATCACAAGGAAAGTTCTCAGTCTTTGTGAGATCCGCAAGAAACTGAGGCTTCAAAGGCGAGTGAGCCCTAAGGCGGACAACGAATATAGGAAAGTCCATCGGAAGATTCAAAAGAACATGAAGGCCGCAAAAGAGGCCTGGTTTGAATCTCAATGCGCGGAAGTCGAGGAAGGCATAGCGTGGGGCGACTACAGGAAGGCTTTCAGCCTGATCCGAACCCTTACTAAAGATAGGCTCCGTTCCAAAAGGGTCCAAATCGAGGACAAACAGGGCCGCCTGTTAGTCAAGGAAAAGGAAGTTCTCGAACGTTCGACCGAGTATTGCGGTGAGCTGTACAATGAACCAATTAAAACGGACCGGAGCGTCCTGGAAGAGGTACAGCCACCACTCGTCGATCCAGAGGACATGCAAGTCCTGCAAGGAGAGGTCGACACTGCAATACGGACATCCCTTCCGGGAAGGCAGCGGGTATCGATGATGTCCCAGCGGAGCTTATCAAAGCAGGGGGAGAGGATCTGGCGAAGGTGCTAACGAAACTGTGTCGCAAAATCTGGCGTACCAAGCAGTGGCCACGTGAATGGTTGCATTCCTTGGTGGTGCCCTTACCGAAGAAGGGCAACAGCCTCAAGTGCGAGAATTACCGGACCATTAGCCTCATCTGTCATGCGGCAAAAGTGATGTTGAAGGTGCTCCAGCGTCGCCTCTCGGCGGTGGCAGAGGAGCTATTAGCTGAGGAGCAGGCCGGATTTCGGGCCGGCCGCAGCACGATAGAACACATCGTGAGCAGCCGCATGCTCATCGAGAAACACCTTCAGCATGGTAAAGCTCTGTACCACAACTTTGTCGACTTCAGGAAGGCTTTTGACCGGATCTGGCACGAGGGGCTGTGGAACGTATTGCGATCATTTAACGTGGAAGAAGGATTAGTAAGCACCCTTAAATCTCTTTATCAAGGTTCCAGAAGCTTTATCTTACTCAACCGGAAAGTGGGGGAGTCCGTAAACGGATTGCACTCCTACATAAAAGGCACAGAAATAAGGGGAAGAGGATGGCCGAGTGGTTAGAGCTGGCGTCCGAACCGAGAGCGCGCTAGTTCAATTTCCGATAAGCGCAGCATACTTCCACCAGTCGACCCAGCTGACGGGAATGTGTACACGACTCCATAGAGGGTTGGGGAATGTAAGGCAGCGAGGGAGAGGAGACTGGCTCCGAGAAAAGTGGGGTCTCTAACACCTCACTCTCCAACGACCTGAAAAGGGTATGGGATGACCTTTACCTTACTTTTTAAAGGATGGGAGGGAGGCGGCCGCTGTTGGTCAGTCAGCCTGACGGAGACATTGCAGAATCCTTAGCAACATTCGCTGTGTGCCTACTGCCGTGTGTTAGGAAAAGAGAGCAAAAACACATAAACCCAGTAAATCTACGATTTTCTCAGGGTCAAAAGAAGTATTCCTGCAAAATTTGGTTAGGACGATTGGTGTGGATTAGCATAGCTCTCTAGCGCGCGGGCCTGCACACATATAAACACCCACACACTCACACACACACACACACACACACACACACACACAAACTGTCTCTCTCTCTCTCTCTCTTTGCTTTATTTATAACAACGTAACAAAATATTGATCTTTTTTCGACTCGCAGAACTGGAGCCTCTTCTCTTGCCAGAATGTCTGATTGGAATTGCATACATCTTCACGACCCTCCTAATAAGTAGACTTTTGTTTTTAAAAAATACTTTTATCGTTTGTATACTCTTTAGACACATGTTTATCGTGCGGAAATCTCGCATTTTTGCACATTTACAGGGAGAATTTAAAAAAAAAACAAATCTTGATTCTGTGCTTCCTGAAACACTGAAGGACACAGTACCAGCAAAGGTCCTGAAGATTGTTACTTTCCTGGAAAATTGATCCGAGTACTTCCGACGATTGCTTGGAGGTCTGGAGTGGCAGAGGTATAATTGAGAGACGTGTGAGGGAGGGAGGGACCAGAGGTCGACTCTCGGGCCTTTGAAGACGAGAGGATGGCCGGACGGAACTGAACCAGTTGGTCTGGTGTCACAGCTGACGCATCTCGAAGATACCAGTCCCGCTTTAAATTAGTTTTGTACTAAGGAACTAGTCTTTTGATCTATGGAAAATGATTAAGATAAGTAAAACAAATTTTTGTCGGCATACATAATGGTGAAGAGGCCGAGGGCTTAAAGTGAAGCTAAATATGAAGGAATCTATCCTCAGTCGATAATTATCACGCCTGTCCTTGCAATCACACGAGTGTCTTATTGTTGTATATTTGTTAATATATTTTAAAGTTTTTTTGTTTATTTGTTTGTTCATTCTTTTCATTGTTCTTTTCTTTGTTCGTTCGCTCTTTTGTTTGTTTGTTGTTTTCTTTGTTCGTTCGCTCTTTTGTTTGTTTGTTCTTTCTTTTCTTCTTTCGTTCTTGTTTTCTCTTTCTTTGTTATTTCTTTTTTCCTTTTTTCATATTTTTCTGGAAGTGCGTGCGTTTTCTTGTATGTGTTTTTTGTGCGTTCTTTCTTCCTTCCTTCCCTCCCTTTCCCTCCTTTTCTCTTCCTTTATCTTTTTGGGGGTTCTACTGACTCGTTTATGTATGAACATCCTGATGGAGTGCAGATGCAGCAAAAGGGGATTAGGTGTGACGTTGTGAGAGCAAATGCAACTGTTCAGGAAGTGAGTGGGAGATGAACAGGATTTCCCACGCTTTCCGTGTTTCGTTTTCTTTCTTACAATTGTTCCTCTACGTTTCTTTTTCACAAAACCACGGACCGAAATCGATTACCTGCTTTCTATATTTTGTGAATGAAGTACTGTTTTCTTTTGGTAATGTGATACACCTGGCAGATAGATTGTCTGTTCACTGTTTTGATTTACATTTTGATGAAGCTGGGCAAAAAGCCATTTATTCTATTTTTCATATGGATATAAATTCTTCTTCGTAATAGTTGTGTGAAGGTGGGGTGGGATTGACCCGGGTTGGTCTGTGATGAGGAAAGTGAACTACAGCACTGGTGAAAAAAAAATCTGCTCGCCACCTTCCGACCGGTATGCGCATATGTGTTGTGATTAAGACGCGTAGTGTGCAAGAGCGTGCGCACGGTGCGTGCTGTCACACTGGTTTGCCAAGTGCAATGATCCGTGACGCCCGCGAAGTTTTTTTCTGGGGGTGGGGGACTGCGAGAACCACCTTACCTTCAGCATATGCCTAACCCGTGTGTGTTCCTTAGAAGGAGACTTCTAAATAATATTATACTATCCTCAGCCGCTATAGTTTGACGCTGATGCCATACTTTGCCATCACAGAGAGAGGGGTGTTCTTTATCTCCGCTCAATATGTATCATATCTACAACCAAAAGACACCCTCTGTCGCCAAAGCTGTGGACCGTACGCACAACAGGGATATCCAGATTATCACCGAACTGATAGGTCTGCGACTAGAATTTCTGTCTAACGATAACCCCGAGGTAACGACACCTCTGCTTCATTCGTACTGCTCCAGGTGCTTAGCTAAAACTCCGGGACGCAACGTGCAGGATACCGGGAATGCAGTCTGGGAGGCAATCAGCAAGATTCCAGAAACAAATAAACGCTTAAGAACATCGAACACCCTTCTCATCCGCCTCCTACCCGCTCCTCCCACAAAGACACCTCCTGCTCTCCCACTCCGTCCCCCCACTAACTGCTCGAAAGAATTAAACTGCTGACATGGGCAGTGCACGCGCAGAAGGTGGGTATTGTGTGTTCTGCCCATCTCTATCTTCCAAATCTTCTCAACAGCAAAAACTCGCCGTTCCATTTTCGTGCTCACTTTCTCTATCTTCACCTACACCGCCCTTTCAAAGAGTATTCTTATCTTGTTTTTAGCCTTAAAAGCTGACGGAAAGGTCAACTATAACTGACGTCATGAAAAGCGTTGATGCCGACGGTTGGTGTGCTAGCGGTCCCATGATGCCTCTGGAGATAGGGAACCGTTTGAAGAGACCACCTGTGGTCAGCAAAAACTAGCTAAAATATCTCTCCCTATCGACAACACTCTGACACAGACACAAACAGGACAGTGGATAGGTCATAGACAGACAACTCAAGTCTTACGTTAATAGAAATAAATCCTACTTAAGCTAGCAAAGTGGAGAGCAGGAGGCATTTGAGCTGGTAACAAAAAAAAAAACCCCAGAATGTTTTAAAGCTGATTTTATAGTGGCATAAAGGCATGCGCGCTGGAGGGACGAATACAGTTTTCTTTCTTGTTTCCTTTTCTTTGATTCCTGCTTTGCTGCAGAATAAAATCATTAAGTTGTCGTTGTTATTATTGTTATCATCATCATCATCATCGTCGTCGTCGTCGTCGTCGTCGCTTACAAATTAATAAAAGGTTGCTTAGGGTGTAGGGTGTGACAGGATACAAACTGAAACTGAATTGCCGCAGACATAAATCATAGTAGAAACGTCATCCATACAGTGTATCATCTAAAATAACTCGATGACATTCTCGATTGTAAGTAACAACAAAACGCATTCTTAATGTAAAAGAAAAACCCTGTGTCATAGTCTATAATTCGTTCATTTTGTTGGCCGTAATTCCAGTCTGCTATTTGTTATTGTTATTACCCAGAGCTGTAGAAGCACTCTGCCAAAAATTTCGGCAGGAACACGTGATAAACCTATTTCCATTTTCTGTGAGGCACGCCTGTAGGTGGCACGTGATCAGTGGCGGACCACCTGGTTGTGCCCAGTGATCGAGAAGTCATCCATTTGCTCATCTCCCTCGCGACCTGTAGCGGCCCAAGAAAGGTGGCGCAGTTGATTACCCATACACGCTATAGTTCTGTACTGGCTGCTGATGCTGGTGTGTAAAGTACACAGCATCTAATCTGCACGCTTCACTGCTTTCAACAGCATAGCCTTGGAGTACAGAGTACAGTAGATGGTTTTCACCAGGAAAATATTAACAGGTTTAAGGGCGTAGATATGCATATACTTAACTGTGCTAGTGTACATGCGATTAGATAGAGAAAGTGTAGCTGTTCTTAACTGGTCGAAAGTGTTTCTTCGAAAACAATTGTTTCCGTAGAAACCGTCGAGTCGAAAGAACGATGTTGAGACATAGATGTGTGCATATGGATGAAGTGGCGACGGGGAGATGTGAAATTTGTATTCACCCTCTCGTACGAAATATTACACTGACGCTCCTGTCTGCTCGGTTCTCCTGATTGTGAGGGGGTGGGGGAGTATGTCCGAGAGAGGAAACTTTCACCTTGTCTTTTCCTCCCGGGAGTGGCCGAGACATGAAAAATTTATCAGCGTTTTCCGCGATCTTAACCGAACATAATCATCTCTCCCTGTTCAGTAATATGTGGCTGTCTGTGCATTCAGTTCTTGCTACAATCCACGCAAGCGTGAAATTAGCACATGGAGGATCTAGTTGGCTGGCTTGTCTTATGGAGTTGTGTTCACTGCCACTTATTGATCTCCTGCTGTGGCTGCGGCTTCAATCAAGCAGATGTCGGGTTTTCTTTTTTTTTTGCTAAATTTGTCCCTTTTTAAATTTTACACATTATTCTAATATTAATCAAGGCTTCGAGAGACACGCACACGCACACGCACACACGCACACACACACGCACACACACACACACACGCACACACACACACGCACACTCACGCACACACACACATTACAATCACTTTCTTTACCGATTTTCTTTAGGATTCTTGATACATCACATTGCATACCCCTGTGCTAACACTTTCACACGCACAACAATTGATGATGATGATGATGATGATGATGATGATGATGATGATGATGATGATGATGATGATGATTGAGCTCGGGCAGTCATTGTAACTGCTACAGTTGTTGCTGTAGCCACAGTTACTATCACTATCATTATCATTGTTGCTGTATCACAGTTTGCATCATCAGTATCACCGATCAAATCACCCCTCTTCGTCGACTTCCTTCCACCTTCTTATCATTATAAAATCGTCATCTGCATCGTCGTTCTCATCCATCATCATTATCCATAATCATCAAACCCATCCATCACCATTTATCATCGTGGATCAACCATCATTATCCGTTTAATTATAGGTGTCGACAACGAAAGGAAGAAATGTCAAAAATAAGATGGCAGCCAGATTTTGTAAAATATTATCATCATCACCATCATCTACTATATTATTACCTGCCCTTTTTTTTCCTCGCCTTTCCTGGTTTGCTGCTGTGTGATGTGATTCACAAAGGGTCTTGTCTGTGAGGAAAGTATAAAGACACCAGATTGTGAGGTTTCATTCACTCACTCGGCTCACTCGCTCCCTCTCACACTCCCAGGGGACTTTTCCGCTTCACCCATATTAATTTTCCGAACCTGGGTATCCTGTTATCCTCTGTCACAGCGGGGACAGCAGGTTTTCTAGGTTAATCAGACCTGCACTCATCGATCGCATTTTTCCAGGTCGGTGTATGGCTGTTGCAGAAAAGTGGCGGCCATTTGTCTGTAAACAATAGGAAGATAGCAGGGCAATCGTTTGTAGGAGTTTCTTTTGTTCTCTTCCCTCACCCCTCCCACCAAAAGAGAAAATAAGTTTCCGTTTCACGTAGACCGCACATTTTATTTTTTGGGCGATGATTGATTCACAGCTCTGGCAGTTGATTCACTCTCCTTCTGGTTCATTTTTCACAAGCTAGTTCGACTGCTAATTGCCCCTCTCTTTGATACAGTTTTCTGTACCACTCCCGCACCCTGCTAACCCTAAAAGAGCTAAAGGAATAGGTAAAGTCCAAGAGGACTTACACAAAGAAGCGAAGTGCTCAAAATTTAATGGCTTTAAACTCCTCAAGAATACAGGTAGTAATGTTCCCCCCCCCCCAAAAAAAAAACGAAACCAGGAAACATAATATCTTAAATTAATACTAAATCAAAGTCCCTAAACTACAGCTCACGGGTACAATTCTTAGGAGTAATTTTCTATAAAAAAAAATAAAAAACTATAATCTATAGACTCAACGGAGACAAAATAAATCTGTCAGAAAAGGAGAATAGTTGTTGGAAATAACTAGAGCACCAATACAAAATCTCTGTTTAACCTTTATCAAGACTGTGTAATGTCTAAATTACTACATGCAGCGCCACGTCTAGTTCATTGGAGATCAAAGCAAATAATTAAGCTTCTGTCTGGAAGGGCTGGAAAATATATATATATATATTCTATTCAGAACAAAGGTCCGGGATAATGCAAAATGTACAGGATCTGCTTCAGAGACGAAGAATTTACAATAGGTAATGGATGGTACCCTGAAAGTTTTTCGGGTGGTCCTCTGAAGTCCGAGAATTAAAAAAGGCAAGGATATGGGGCGTTATGCTACCAATTATTCGCCAGATTTTGCTTAATTTTGGACATTGACCATTGTTCCTCTTCATTCATTAGGTTCCAGTTTTTCTTCGAGAAATAATATTGCGAGTTGGCATCTTTGTGTCACGTAACTTCTTTAGCCGTTTTCGGAACGTCTTAATTCGTCTAACTATAAAGCATTGACGATGATCCGTGTGCTTGCACTGTGAAGCCTATAAAAAATGAGCTTGAGTACATATGCATATTTTGAATACATATAAAAAGGGGCAATTCTGAAGAAAGACAATGTGAACATACTTGAGCGGGGACTTCCAAGTTTCACATGGGAAACTGGGCAGAAGACAGTCGATAAAATAAATACATTTTAAGAACATTGATCCATCAATAAGAATAAATGATCACTTATGTACAGCTTTGTTTAAAACATGGTAGCGTTGTACTGAACGCACCACAACTCAGTTCTTCATCACGAGTTGTATCCCCAGGCCATTTCTCTCTCACCGCGACCCACATAGCGGGTGTATTGTCTGTAAGTTTTTTCTCTCTCAAGCCAATACTGGAATCGTTAACGGACCGGCAAAGAACAAACTAGAACAGAAAGTTTGCATCGGTTTCATGGCAACCAAGAAGAGACAACTCAGAGATTTAAAAATAATCCGCTGTTCGATTCGGCCTCGTCTCCTACACCTGGTCCGTGTATTATAGCTTTCAGGAGGGCTGTAACCTACCCCATTAATGCAAAGCTTACCAAAAAAAAAAAAAAAAAACCGTTGGAACCAAGTATGCTTCCAAGAGTTCGCTTCACTTATGGTCGAGAGTGCTCTGCAAACAGTTTTCGTTCCAACAATAACAGGTTCAATGGTGAGCTGTTGCGAAACCAAGACTACCGACATGTGACAACTTTGCTTTCTGTTATCACTACCCTGAACACTGTTGGTTACGGAAGATTGCACAACTTGGGGGGAAAAGTCTGTCAACTTTAACATTATGGGTACATGCTGTAAGAGTACACGGTCTGTTTTCGTGCCTGATTCGGGCCTAATTATCATAAATGCACCTACTTGATGAAAACTGCACAAATTCTTTGTTTACCTTAAAGGTCAACATTCCTTTGAGATCCACGATAACACAGAATCAGGGAATACTTGACATACGTGGTTACCCGTAGCACGTTCATCTGTCTTGCGCATGCGCTTAACTTCCTTTCTTTTGATGGACTATTTTATAACTGCTTTATTGCACCCTGAGATATACGTCCGTGATTGCACTGACAAGTGGCTATAGCAGCGATTTTGTTGTAGTTGGAAGTGTGGCACTTCGAAGATATAGGTTCAATTTTCGTTAAAGATATTTCTTTTTTTTTAAAGACGTTCGTGGATGTTTATCATTTTCTTCTTGTTACGGGTACCGATAGATAAGGTATTAGAAGAATGCGTGAGTAGGAAAGTAGAGGCTTAGGGTACGATCCCGTTGAACAGAGAAGTGTGGAGCTGAGTAGATTGGACAGAAGGGAGTCGGGCGTGAAGGTGTGCCGTTAATGAACTGTCTTTACTTAATGAACCGTGTTTGTTCTCCATTGGTTAAAACCGAGAGACCTGTATACAGATATGGTTAAAATTAGGCCAGGGTCTAGAGATCATATACGTGTGTGTTTGTGTGTGTGTGTGCGGAGGGAAAACGGAGATATCTAACGGAAAACGAAGTTCAGCGCATGAACAAGGACGTGATATGGGTGTAGCCCCACGGTGTCAGTCAGGTTTACTTAAGAACGTTTTGAAATACACTTCAGGTAAGCCATGTTTTGCAATTTTAGCAATGTGTATCGTTTTGTCTCGGGTACTCTCTGTTTGTATCTTACGCAAAACTGCATCAGACGGTTGCGTGGTAGTTCTTCCGGTTTGGTAGTTTCGCTGACTGCATTTATCTCTTTACCCCGTCAATTTTACTCCCAGCGTCCTAGCTTACTAATTACTTTTAACGGCAAATAGTTTCTCTAGAGGTAAATTTTGCATTAGATGTTTCTGTATTCTCTTGTGAGCATGCTAGCTGTGCAAAATTTATGGACACTTTTCATGTGTGGGCGGAAGTGCGAGAGTCGCTCATGTTGTCCACCCTGAATTACAAAAGGCTGTACTATTAGAATTTCTACGTGATCTGAGATCGTCTGTTGCATCGTGCCTGCCTTGTAATAGTTGATAATTAACGGTCAATTCATGAAAACCTTTTTGGCAACGACTTCCTAACCAAGTCAGCGGTGTTCATGCTGTATTGCCAGCCGTCGCATTGGAGATGACAAAAGCGATGTGTGCGTCACGGAATACCCACAGCCGTCGGGTAATCATGATGCAAATTCTCCAGAGGGAAGTGCATCACAAGTAGATTTTAGAGTTACCGTCCTTAACTAGGGGAAGGACTATGTTGCAATATTGTGTGGAGATTTTCAGCACGAACACTTTCGTGGCTGAAGAAAAACTGGTTCATTTCCTTCATCGTTACTGATGATTCAGCTGATGATCTATGTGTGTGTTTCATAATGGCTGCTCTTGACAACTTCGCTTTCCAGTGTTTCGCAGAATAAAATAGGCCTCTCTACTGTACACGAGCATCCGTGTATCAGTTGGGAGTTAATCGTCTTTGACTTTCATCAGCAAGATGATCTGAACATGCTTGATGTTCCTTGCAAGCGTTTCTGTATCAGGAGCCGAGCTGCCAATAGAAACCGAAAAAAAGTTTCCTTTGAAAGATGAGCTCCTTCCGGTGATTGTTTTATTACGATCACACCACTTCCGTGAAGACATGGTGTGTGTAAGACGCCTGTGAGATGTCTGATTTATTTGGAGAAAAACCTCCTACTGTGCACACTGCAAAAAAAATCACATCATGTTTTTCTTGTCAAAACTGCGAAAAGGGTAAGTGCAGAGCTTTGCAGCGAGTAACCTAGATTAATTTCATTGTTTACATGATGCTGCAGTTAAGAATAGCTAACACATCATTATTTCAAGCTGTTAAACGTTTTTGATAAAACAGTCATGAACAGAGAAACTATGGCTTGCTCACTGGCTTTAGCAATATTGAACACAAATTTGTAGCGTCGTTTGCCATCAGGTTCAAAGTGGTCCGATGGCTCAACGGTTAGAACCTGTCGTTAATGCATTGAATGTTGACTGTTGTGGGCTCAGCTCCCGTCTTGGGAACGCCGTTCTTTTTCTCCATGTGACATCTGTTTATAGAGCTGGTAGTCTTGCCGTGATGCTGGCTCGGCGTAAAACACCAGTTCACATCCCCTTTACCATCAGGTTTACGTTAAATTTTTTTTTACCACTTATAACTTTAAATTTTAATATATCCTTTGACACTTAGTTTTTAGGTCAAGAGAGAGAGAGAGTGTGTGTGTGTGTGTGCGCGCGCGCGCGCGCGCGTGCATTCGCGCGAGCAAGATTTTTTATGTCGGCACAGTTGTATGTAATACACTTGTTACATTTTGCTTGGTTTGGTTGTCTGAAAACCTGAGTCTCAGTCGTGAACAGATATAGTCAATAAATCACCGAACTAAAGGCAAGGTGGGTATAGCCGCCCTCTCAGAAAATATATATTGAGGGGGCAAGAATATCTTTTTGCCTCTCCCCTGGCCCAATGCTTGAGATGTGATTCTTCACAAAGTACAATAAAGGTCGAGGAACACAGAGAGAGAGATGACAAATATTTATTTACGATGATAACAGAATAGGAAAACGTTATGCTTTCTTCCACCAAGCCCTCGATTTAAAGAAAAGAATAAAAGAAACACTAGTTTACTACAAAACAAAAGCATTAATTAAAGAAGACGTCTTTATTTTGTTTTGTTTTTGACACACTGACTTTCAAACCTTAACAATAATTAATATGATTACGAAATTTATCTCATTCTGAATATTACACAATTTCGTGTGATTGCGATAACCGGGTGAGTCATTTTTCAGTGAGTTTTGTTTCTTGTTAAGTGTTGCTTTGATGTTTAACTCTGAAAGCAGCATTTGTTGTGTACGCGCGTGTGAGTGCGAATGTCATTCCATGTCAGCAAGGAGTTTGCCCCTCACCCCTTACCTTCAAAGCCAAGCATCTTCCTGTTTGTTTGCTTATTGTCGTACCATCTGGAAGCAGCAATAACGTCTTATTTTCTAAATATTGCAAAAGACACAAAGAGCATTGCGTTTCTTTGGAACGCCGCCAAATCCGAGATGGATGGATCAGGTGGGGGGTCCAGGCGAATAAAATAAGGTAGAGGCAGGAATTGTGCGGAATAGATCATGAGCTGTTTTCACCGAAAGACCTTTTGCTTTCGAGTAAAGCGGTCATCGATCAAGCATCCAGCGCCCAATGTTTTTTTTCTGCCTGCTAGCACTTGTAAGTGCTTGCTGCAAAAGATTGATGTTTTGAAGGCCTGCTTCACATGCTGAATATTGTCTCCAAAAGTTAAATGCCTGGTACAAGCGCCGCATGCCTTTCAGTGGCCCCGATAAATATGAGATGTCTTTAGATTCCTGTTACATATGCCTGGTGCTTGTGAACGTTGGACGTCTGTGACCATCCGGCATCAATGACTCTGTCTATCGTAAAGTTCTGTCCCTGTTCAGCGGCCTGAGTTTAGACTACACAAACGCGTGCATACATACAAAGACCCAAACACACACACACTCTCTCTCTCACACACACACACACACACACACACACACACACGCACACGTACACGTACAGAGAGAAGCAAATCAATCTCTCTTTGTGCCATCGACTACACAGAGCATTCCTCTTACATTCACTGCAGATACTTAATCTCCTTAAAATGTATGCATGCATTCGGCCTCTTGGTCAGATAAATGTTATTATGAAACGGTCTGCATCATCATCCACAAAATATAATCGTAGGTCACCTGAACGATGAATTTGCTCAAATCTACTTGTCTTCGTGTTTTAGTTTTTTAATTTTTCCAGTGAACGTTTTTTGTTTTGTTTTTGCTTTTGGGGTTTTTGTTTGTTTGTTTGTTGTTTTTTGCTTGGTTTTATTTTACAACTTCTGTTTTACGCTCTGTGGCGGAGAGTGGTCAAATTGAGATAAGCTAGAGATGGGTGCGCGTGCCCGCCGTGGCTGATCTGCCCGGGCACGAGGCGCTATAGTTGTCATGTAAGTGTGCCATGGCTCCCAGCCACGAAGATGATAAATTTGTGATGAGACTGCTGGCGCTGCCAACAGTGGTCACGAGCTCTTTCCCGGTGCTGCTGCAACTCGATTACACATTTGATGCTGCAGACGGACAGACCCGACACCGGAAACACAGGCAGGCAGACACGTGGACGGACGCTCCCCACCGACCGACTAGACAGACGCATAGAAAGACAGACGTAGACAAACCCTTCGGACATATAGGCACACAAAGATTGAGGTAGACGCAGTCACACGGACAGACATCACACAAGACATGGACAGACGTTCACACAAGATACGGACAGACATTCACACAATACACGGACAGAGTACACACAGACGCAGACACTCGCAGAGACTGACAAACACGCATGCCACAAATACAAAGAAAAACTAAATTACTGCAATGAAACTTTTAAAGTAAGTCCAAGAAAAAGCTCCTCCTCATAACAAAAATTTCTCTCTTTTTTTTTTTTGAAAAGCGGCGAATCCGGTTGTTTGGTTAATTCATCACTTACGAAAGTTATTTTATTGAACGAGGAACTTTTTCTTTCTTTCCTTCTTTTCCTTATTTTTTTCTTTTCCTTTTTTCTTTCTTTCTTTTCTTTTCTTCCTTTCTTTGTGGACAAAGGGATACAGGAAGCAGCAGTCAAATCTATATTTCAAGGAACGGATCCTTTCCGTTCTAAGCTGCAATTTTACTGGCGATTTGTCACTGACTGACACAACTTTATCAGTTAGCTTATCGGAAGCCTCGTCTTCTAAACAGACCACGTGGTCGCTGTCCTTTTTTACGTATAAAAACACTGTGCTATATTTATCATTAGATCTTATGTCAAAGTTTGTTTTTAAAAAATGTTGATGTCAGATTTACGACAAACTGAGCTTCGGGGCCTTGTTTCTGCGCGATCTGCGCTTTCTCCTTTTAGCTAAAGCAAAGATCGTAAAAGACAATTTCATACAGAGTTCATGCGTAACGCAGCGCCCCCAAGCGGCAAACGTGACAGCCTGTTCAGGCGAGGCAACCACTGGACTGTAAACAACGTGCGATACGAGTAACAGTTGACCGTATGTGCCATTTGTTTTTGATCTGGAAACGTATTATCTTTGTGCATGGGTGTATGTGTGTAGGGAAAATATATCATGGCTTATTATTTATTGTCTTTATAAAGAAATACTCGTAATAAATTTACCTTAGTTTTTTTTTTTTTTGTCTTTCTTTAGCC
Source organism: Marisa cornuarietis (assembly GCA_004794655.1). Lineage (NCBI taxonomy): Eukaryota > Metazoa > Mollusca > Gastropoda > Architaenioglossa > Ampullariidae > Marisa > Marisa cornuarietis. The sequence goes on from SMMW01000555.1 coordinate 3,663,887, forward strand.
ACCAAGCTCGCCTTTTAATTAATGTATTAGTTGGACCTGAAGCGCGCGCGCGCGCTCACGCACACGCACATACATATTTTCAATTTCAAGCCTAATATATCAATAAGTATATTTCACAGTATAACCTTCAACCACTGTTTACAGCTTGATGACAGGAGAAAATAATCAGCTAAGAAAATGCGTTTAAAGTTCTTTAAAGACAAGCATATCTGGAATTCGTGCATGAAACAGCACTGCGGTGCTCGCCGCCTCGTCGAGATTTCTTTATCGGCGTCACTTGCAATGTTTGCACCCAACATCACTGTTTCTGTTGGGGGCGAAGACTTCTGGAGGTGAGGGTCATCATCTATCTTTGTGTTTTACGATCTTTGGCTAATGCCGTAAGAATTTTTTATCCTGGTAATATTTCCAACTTGTTGCCACTGTTTCGCGTTTCCGTGCTGTCAGTTTCGATGTGGTTTTAAATAAATTGTGTTAAAAAGTCGAGGAGAAAATTGTAGAATTTCAGTTTCTGTTCATAGGGTGGCCGACTTGAGGTTTCTGGTTTCCCACAGTGTAGAGTGGCTGTATGGCTGGATGGGCTCAGCAGTCGTGTCCCAAAATGATGGCAAGCTGATAATTAGTCGATGATAAATTGGTGAAGAGGGAAACCAATCAACCCAGAGGCTGATTCTGAATCCCTCAGTCTTCCCGAAACATCACTCTTTTCATTTTTTGTTTGTTTGTTTTTTGCCTTTTTTTTTTTTTTTTGACGTCGTGTTTAAAGTGAGCGATCTTTACCCGTCGGAACCTGGTTCAGAAGGCTCGGCGATCATCGTGAACCCCAGTTTCATTTCGTTTCTTATCTGCTGGATGAATCCCGGTTCCAACTTGGGTCGCAAACTATTAGATGACTGTTCCTCCAACCTGCTGTGGGAACCTTCCGTCTGGTAGTCAAACTTTGCAGCTGACTGCCCAAGTTCTCATGTTAAGAAACGAAGAAAGTGTGGTTAAATTATTTTAGCTATTCCAGAACCTGCACGTCAGTTCAAGAAAGTGGCACCGTGGGGCAGGTGCACAGACGTGGTAGCTGGATGATAACATTCAGCTAAACTACTAATATTTCATAAAGCTTTTATGATTTTATAACTGCTGAGGGTTAGCATTCAGCTAGCGCTGTGGTTCTTCCGATTATGGCTGAATAAGTATGTATGCTAAAATAGTTCAATCTAAGTTAATATAAATAATACACATTATGCGACAGGGCAAATTAAAAAAAAAACACTCGATCACCAATCAGTACGAAAGCAGTTCGTTGTTGATCGGCTTTCAAGTAAAAGCGAGCCTTGCATTGCCTAAGTCCTGTTCGGACTAAGATGGATCGCATGATTAAACATTTTTTTGCTGAGACATTACTTTGTGAAGAAAAATATGAAGCTGTGAGGATTGGCTTATGGCATCTTCCATTCTTCCAGTCATTCAACGAATAGTAGCGAATAATTAAGTAATTGATGGGTCTTGGAGGCTAAAATTTACAGGTTAGTTTTATATCACCTATATCTATCGATATATGAAAACAACGAAAACGGATTTTGGCCTTTGGAATTTTTTTTTTTTAACTGCCACAAGAGAACATTTTTTCACGGATGTAACTTTTGACAAGTGCTATCAGAAAATGCGTGGGAAAAATCGTTGGGAAATCTGTACGGAAATCTTTGGTTTGAATTTGCGGATGCCCTATCCGTATTTCCTCTTTTTTTTTAGGCTGGACCATTACAAGCCCTGATTCATTTAGAGCAGTCGAAACTTTATTTCTTCTTCTCTCATTCACACATTGAATTATTAATTTGAAGCTCAGTACTGTCTGTTCAGAACTGTACACTAGAGTTGTCTCTAGTTTCCTACGTTTTTACCTGGAAGAATATGTTTCTTTGATTTGTATCTGTACTTTTTTACGCTGAAAGTTCAGAAGGGATGCGGATTATTTTTCATTGATGCACGTCTGTTCCTATATATATATATAATTATCGCTCCCGCCCCCCGCCGCGCCACAGTTTATGGAGGATTATAGGCTTTTTAGCGAAAAGAAAGACCTACAAAAAGAGAATGGATACATGTACAAGCGGGCTTTCTTCGTTAGAACAGACACGACTCGAATGGTGTTACGAGTGCGTACCGGTGTCAGTGTCCAAGGCTGGGTACACTTCACCTCCTGAGTACGTTTGGTGTTCAGGTTGTCTCCGATTTCATTTTTGGGTTCACCGCACTGCTGTCCTATATTTGTCACCGTTTCGGCGGCCGATTCACCCACATTTATCGTCAGCTTACCTCTCTTTGTCATCGTTAAGCCCGCATAGCACTGGATAAATCTTTTATTCCCCTCTAGTAGGACGAGCTGTGTAAGGCGTAGCCTCTGACATCTGTTGCTCAGAGTGCGAGAGGAGCTCTCTCTCTCTTATTCACTTGCAAGCACGTGTACCCACACGCGTGCACATACACAAGAAGGAGGGAGGGAAGGGGATAGAGGTGGTAAGGGAGAGAAAATAAAATGAGGATAATTTTTTTTTTTACCGTGGATGTAAATCTCATGGTGGGTAGGGATTTATAAGTCCGTGATTTTGACTATTGAAACTAGGTTAAAGCAATAAGGATATGCCTGATCGACATGTGTATGGTGCTCTTGTTTGATCGGCTATTATCACCATCTGTTTCCTTTTACATGCATGCCTTAATGTTGCTCGCCTGCAGGTTGTGTACACTAAAGGTATACTTCTCCATACGTATGCCTCTTAACAGAGGTTAAGATAGCGATCTTTTATGCACGCTTTACTAGAATTCGCAGCATACATTTCCCCGATAGTTACAGCCATCTTAGTGGCCTTTACACAAATATTCATATTATACAGTTAGTCTCCACTTAACGTCGTCGATGTTTTTTTTAAACTGTGACTTTAAGTGATACGACGCAACCAATATGCTACCATATGCTACTTGATATATAGACTTAAAGAAGAGCAAACGTTCCTACTATCGATATATTTCTGGTCACGAAACTTCTAAATAACAATTAAGATCCAGAAGAGAAGGGGTAGGGGAATTAGTGATTTACGCCAAGCCAGCAACTGAGGCTATAGCACGGCAGGGCAGCCAGACCTGTAAACAGATGCCACAGGCAGAGAAAGAATTACAGCGTGCCCGAGACGATGAGATCTGAACCCAGGACAGCCAACCCTCGATCACTGTATTGGTGACATGCGCTAACCGTTCCGTCCCCCTCCCCAACGGCCCCAGAAGAGAGAGGAAACCGAAAAACCCAAGTTGTCGTCGTCTTGCATAACTGGTGATAAACCGATAATTGAAAACAAAATCGTGTGCTGTGAGGGGGCACGGGTTGTGCGTGTTTTGGGTCTGGGGTGAGGTGGGGGGGGGAACGTGGGGTTGTGCAGCGCAGCTTTTTTGTGCCGCTGTTCAAAAAAAGTTCGAAATCGGTAATTGTGCATCAAAGTTACACCATGAACTTGTACACGTCCGTGGTTATGGTTACACCCACCGTTTCCTTTCGGCCTCCGGCAGCTCAGCCTTTCGTCTCGCGCGTATTCCCAGAGGTAATCCGCACAAGCACTGAAGCAACACCCGAAGCAGCTTCGTGGCGGAAGGCAGCCTCGTTGTGGTCGATAAATGGCTGGTCCGCTGTGGCTCTTGTCAAGGCCAAACAAACTCGTCAGGTGATGTTGTGTGCGGACTGGGCTTGTGGTAGCACCAGCATGGGGATGTTGTCGTCGTTTCTCTCGCCTCTGCTTCGTGTGTAATTCCTTTGCTTCTGTTGCCGTTATGACGACGAATGTCCTTCAAACAGAAGCTGGCGATGTAGGGTGAGTTGTGCAAGTTTTTTTTTTTTTTTTTTTTGTTATTGTTGTGCGAGCCCAGTGATTGATCTACTTTTGAGTTTGTGCTTCTTGGCCGCGCATACCCTGTAACTCTGCTGCCTTATGTGGCAGTAGCAGACGACTCTTTCAGCGATCGTTTTTTTAAAAGGGTTTTGTTCTCATGGATTGTTGTCGATTAGCCTGTTCTCTCTTTCTCCGTTCCACATGATTGTACCATCGGATCTATATGCTTAATCGAGTAAGTGCATCTACCTGTTATCGCTTTCATGTGTGCTGGGGCTGGGAGTGAAAGTGATGATTTTTTTATGTATTTCTATAGCTGTCAGCCCAGCTTCTAGCTTATTTAACGTATGCAATTCGCAAATTAAGTCCTACCAATAATTTTTTCGCTTAATATCGGAATAAAGAGACCGTGATATGATTAATTTTGCAAACTACGCCTGTGTAGACAAACAGGAAATTTCAATCAACTCATCAACAAATAATTAATCTTGGCTCACACCTCGAATTCGTCATCTTAATAAATGTTGGATTTACTTTGATGTGATAGTGTTTTACAAAAATGAAAAACAATGCTATGTAAAGCCGATGAATTAGATAAGTTATACAAATGTACCTGGCATGATGCCCACACACACACACAGTGACTGATAGCTATAAAAAGTAACTAAGATAAGTCTATATTATCATATAGTCAACATGTGCAGCCTTGAGGGACAACAATTTTTATTATAAAATGTGTGTCAGGTATAAGTAACACATTTATTAACCACAAACATTATTTGGAGAATGCAAGAGAAAAGAACAATGTGAAGGAGTTATAAAGATATGGCATGTGACAAAGAGATGCCATGCATGGGGTAGGGAGAGCTTCAGATTTTGTTTGCGTCAAGATGAAAAATATTATTATCAGTTTAACTATAATGCAGTTATAGTCTGCTGGAATATTTGGCTGCAATAAATATGTTATAAGAATAAACCATATAAATTCAAATATTCTTTTCTGATATGATAAAAATTAAACATGCAATTTGTATAGCACACAATAATACCTTTTTACCTTTTTTTTTTTTACAATAATATAGGAGCATGCACTAAGCACTTGATACAAAAACTTGGCTAATGTGTCGTTCATGAAGGAACAAAGGCAACAATTGAGGATGAAGTACAAAAGCCACAGAGGTAACAGTAACAACAAAGAGTTAGCTAAAGAGAAATCAACACAGGGATATCTGCAGGGCAGACTAATCAAGAGATATAAAAGGGGTGTGGGGAGTGAGGAGAAAGAGAAAACAGGTTAGTAATGAAGTGTGTTTAGGACTAGCGCTCACGGAACAGATATGTTTTTAATACACATTTAAAAGACTCAATGATGGCGAATTTAAACAGCAAGTTCTACTGCTTTCCTACACACTATAGCTAAAAAGCTGCTGACAATAGTTTTGTTTTGATGAAAGGAGCAGACAGCATGTGCTGGTCAAACAAAGAGTAAAGGGTTCTGCTAGAGATATAGGGAAAGAGAAGTTCAGTGAAATGTGCAGGACAAGAGACTGAGCGCGAGCATGAATGCGCAACCAGTTCAGAGAATAAAGGAGAGAAGTCACAGATTTGCTTAATTTGTTAGGAGCCAGAGGGCTTAGCTTTGTAGTTAAAATAGGCGTTCACTGACTTACAAGAGCTGTGACCGAGAAGTAGCATGCTTTATGCGATTAGCAGTGGAGCAGGGAAAGAAACTAAAACATTATTAGTACTAAAATAATAGTTCTGTAGTGAGCCATAGTGTCTTCAAATCTGCTGAAATACATTTTGGGTTTTACTGTGGTAAATATTCCTTTGTCATTCCCATGTTCAGATTAACTTATGATAGAAATTAATTAATAAATTAATAAAGTATCAGGTGAAAGTAGTTGGAAAATGTTAATTTTCAGCATTAAGATAAAGACCAAATATTAATAATAAATGTCACATTATTTTTATTGTTTTGATCATTCTGCCTGCACATGCTATAGAACCTAAGTAGGCATATAAATGCAAATGTCCATGTATGCATGTAAGCACACGTGCAGACACACACACACACTCAGAAATCATACATAAATACAGAAACTTCAAAAAATGAGCAACTACTGGGGCTATGAAAGAAAGAAAAAAAATAAAATCAACATTAGAGTAACAGCACTCTGTCACTTATATTCTTTATTGTAGCGAGATAAGTCTACTATTTCAAATTTTATCTTGAAATCACAGAGGGACAGAGAACAATGCCCCTGAAAAAAAATCCTTTCTTTCTTGAGTCCGCCTTCAGCTATTTTGATGTGTCCTTTATCATGCCTTACAAACTGTTGTTAACATGAGTGAGGATTTGTATAGGTTTTCTAAAGGAAATTGCATCTTGTTTGTTTAAGTTTGAAAAGTGCATTACTAAATTACCTTTATAAAATCCTGCAAAGTATGTAATCCCAGATAGCTCTGATTACATATAATTTTGTTGTGCTAATTCAGATGATTAATTGTAGCTGTGTGATACCCTGACTTCTGGCTTGTAGAAAAAGAAACGTGAAATAAATGATCTGATCTCTGGAGTATATTAAGAACTATTTAGACTGTTCCACCAGTAAGTACTTGGAAAACATTGGCTATGTTTTGGTTTCTGTAGATCTGTCTTAGGATTGTCACATGCATTTATAGCCAGAAACTTTCCAGTCCGGTATGCTACATAATGTATTTACACTCTTTCAGATATTTCTTACTTGTGATATATTGTACAGATACATTTGCAACTGCGTAGATAAACCTGGCAAAAAGTCATATCAGCAATATAATTTGTTCATTCATTTTAATCTCTTCTGTTTCCCTTGCTCTGCTATCTTTTTCTCTCTCTCTGTTCCACTCACACACACACACACAGGCATGTGCATGTACACACACACATTCAGTCATTCTCACATACACATATACCTGTTCTGTCTCTTTCATATACTCACATTTTTTCTCTCTCTCTCACTCACTCAATCGCCTGTGGCTGTATAAATACTATAATTGCAGTAAGGACATAGCACACCTTATAGAATTCCTTGAGTTTCAAACATTTAATGCTATCCCTTCAATTTTTCCAATCTTTCTTCACAGTACTTGAGGTCTTGCATTCAGAATCACACTTCATTTACTTGTAATTTGTAAATTATAGAGGCTTGACTAGCTAGCTAAACAATTAAGTAGGAAAAAGTCTCAAAAACTTATAAGACTTAGAGATGATGATTTGGTTTCATGGTTGCAAACAAAAGAACTATTTAAAAAATACACAACTAAGTATGAATTTGTTTGTAATAGAGGTAAAGAAAAGTTACTATGCAGAAAAATATTACTTTACAACAAATTACAAACCAGACCTTTTTTTACAGCATGGGTTACCATATAAGCAGCTTCTTTCTGCATATTAAGAGTTTTTTTAGGGGGTAAGTGTGTGTATGTGTGTGTGTGTGTTTTGGGGGAGGGGTGTTAAGTAATTTGAAGCCAACCCTCTGAACAGTACTTACTATTTTTTTTTTATCAGGGATTTGGAAAAAGTGAGAATCTTAATCATGCCCCTTCCTCCTTCCTCCTTTTCCCTTCGTCTCTTTTTATAATGGTAATATGATAAAAGCAAGTTGATCTACAGTTGATGTTCATTATGTCCTTATATTTTTCTTTAGAGTTTACTATTTACTGTCTCAAAAACGTACAGTCTAATATGCCAGGGTCATTATCCATGCATGCTTTATTTTTTTCCCCTCGAAAGATGAATAATAAATACTTATATTTTACCCCTTTTGGATGTACTATTGAAATTATAATTATTTGTTGTGCTCTTATGTCCATTAGAAATATCTGTGATCTGAATGCATACAACAAAGGCATTTCCAATGCATTATTCCCTAGCTTAAGTAACTCCTCTTCCCTTTACTCTGCCTCATTATTCACCATCATTCTATCTCACTTTAGATCTTTTGGGGGGTTTTGAGTTTTCTGTAAGCCGTTGAAAACAAGAAGAATATGCTTATATTTTTTATCTTTCTTTGTATTTAGATACGTATATATTTTCAAGAGAGTTGTATAATGGCTAGTAAAGCTGCATAGCAAATTTGTTACAAGGGAAGTCCATGGACATAGAAGAGATTTTATTTATACAAGTAGTTTGCTTGATCCTTAGAATGTTTACCTTTTCCAGCAAGCCTAGCTTGGCCAAGACATTCTTCGCCTGCCAATGGTTAATCTATTTCATGGTCAGCAGGAGAAAACATGGCACTTAAGCTTGTCACAAGAGAAGTCAAATGAGAACATGTAACAAGTTTACGAGAGAAGTATAGTTGTAGAGGCTTTCAGTTAATGTTCTTGCATAAACTGTTAGTGATGACAAGTTATTGTATAGATTTATAGGTTGTCAGGTCAGTTATTGACTTAGAAACTGGGTTTCAAAGTCTTGAACAAGTCTATGGGATCAAAGACACATATATCTCAGGGTTTAGGCTCAGTAGGTGCTGGCTTTTGACATCCTGTTTCAGGAGGATTATCTGGTATTGTATTTTGTCAGTAGATCCTCAATTTAAATTCATTTTCCCACCCCATGAAATCTGGTTTACAGCTAGCTTTCAGCTTCATGCATGCATGCACATTCTCTCTCTTTGTTTCATGCATGTATGCAAACACACACACTCTCAGAGAAAAAGAGCAGTTGGATGGTTGAATAACAGCTTTGAAAGAGTGGTGTTTTCAGAGGTGTCAGAATACCGCTTCATTGAGTCAATGAGTACTTTCTGTTACTTATGCTTTATAAATCTGCACATTTTAACCTTTGTTTTTGTCTGTGAACAAAGTAAATAATCATTCAGCTCATCTCTGTGCCTGCTCTTTCGTTTTACTTTATGTACATGGTACATGTTCTTGTTCAGAGACTTGTTCTTTTGTGAACCACTGCCTACATAACAAATAAGTCAATAGCATATGTGTAAAAGTCTTCAAGCTGAGTGTGTTTACGGAACTACACTCACCTTAATCTTGTCCTTCATTAATTCATCTTGTTGTGCCACACCTGAAGTAACTTGTTGGTGTGTTGCAGAAAATCCATGCCATCATTGCTTTTGACTAAAGATCTGACACCGTCAGCAGATGAAACCACAGTTGAAAGTGCAGAGCAGGGGTCAAGTGAAACCCACCAGGGTTCAAGCGAAAACCGAAAGTCTGGCAGTTCTGCCACTAGTGGATGCCTTATCTCACCCAGTTTGGAAAGTGTTGCATTTATTCCATGTGACAACAGGTGGGGCTTGTTAAAAGAAAGTTGCTGACCTTGTTGTATTGAGATTGCTAGATTGTAGGAAATACATGGATGTGTTGACATGGCTGTGAACTCCAGTGCAAATAAAATGGCTCATAATCACACACTGATACAGGGGTAATACAGATATTAACCCAGACATAATATTTGTATCAGAAGATGTGTTTGTGTATATGTGCATGAAATAAAAGCATTACCACTAGGTAATTTTTGGTGACATCCAGATCTTTCTTTAACTATGAGACCAATTTTTAAAAAATCAAATAAATTATCTAGAATATGCTTGACTTTAAAATTGATACTACTTGTGGATTCTGATAAACTCTTTACAGTTTTCTGCAAATAATAAAAAAACCGCATTTACTTAAAGGCTGAAAAAGAAAGTCTGAACTGTAGAGAGTTAATGATGTAGCGAGTAATGTAGGATGTGCTCTTTGTTGTTTTTCCTTTTATTTAATACTTTAATGATAGTAAAGGTGGAGTACTTCTGTGACTACCATTGTCTCCCTTTTTTTCTGTGGGGGCGGTGCAAGTCTAGGGTCCACCTTTTTTCTGTAAGGGTGATGTATGCTGCCTCCCCTAATTCCCCAACCCACTCCACAACTGGGTCAGTTAGGGGAAGTATACTTTGTTACAGGAGAATGAACTGGCTAGTGTACGTAGAGTTCAGGTTCAGAAGTTGTTGCTTTAACCAGTAGGCTGTCTACTTCTCTCTTCAGTGGTGAAGATGGGCTGTTAAGACTTTGCTTCTCCAAAGTGAAACTTTTTGTAGTATTCTTCCTTTATCTATACTTTTGCTTGCAGATCACTAACTGAAGGAAACGTATAGGTGATGGAGAAACTGGGAAGCAAAATGCAGACATAGTATTTTTCATTCACTGTAGATGTCATAGCCAGTTTATTGTTGTACTTTAGCTTATGCATGGTGATGAGACTTTATTTTTATGCCAAGGAGTGAAAGTGCAAGTGGGAAGACGAACTTTCTCATTTTTCCATAAAAGTAAGAACACTGATCATTGATTACAGCCTGAGCATTTTTTCACCTCTGCGGCTTTGTAGTGATCTAGGAACAGCTCACAGTATGCCTGTAACTGGAAGGTTAACACATAAGAGTTAAAATGTTTATAAACTATTATCAGCTTAGCTGATTTCTAGGGCCATCCATATGGTGGTGTACAGTACTTATGACCCTCAGTTCATGAAAAAAATATTGTCCTGAGTTTCTGATCCAAGGATTTGGCAATCAGAAGGGAAGATAAGTCTTTCTTGTTGTTGTTTTTTTTCTTTTCCTGATTTCACCTTTTTCTAACTCTCTTAGTAGGAACATTTTTTTGCATCTTTGCAGCAGTCCAAAGGCTGCAGGAGAGTCCATAAAAGTCTCAGACAGCTCTGTAAGTAGTTGTCAGTGATATATTTATGTAGCTACTATATGAAACACTACAATATACAAACGTAGACAAACATGCATAGAAAAGAAAAGAAGAAACACTTTTATGGAACAAGAATTAGAATGTCAGGCAGTGATGGTATATAAGACAAGAAGAAATGAAAAGACTAAAAAAAAGTATAAAATCTTCTTGGAGCAATAATTACACTCACGATATTTTTAAAAAGCTGTTGCTTTCTGCAGGAGCTGCCTGCAAATATCAGCAAGTCCAAGAATGCCAGATTCCACAAACTGTTTAAATCTGTACCAACTGATGAGTACCCTCTCGACTGTAAGTACATATCACCTCATATTTACTCAAGGGCATTTGATTTTGATAATTTGGGTTGGTAATAGAGTATTAGTATTCATCACACATCACAGGCTTCTTTAAGTTATGCTGTTGTGGGCTGAGTCATAAGCTAAAAATAGCTTGGCAAATTAAATCTGCATATTACTGTTTGCTTTTATGGTTGTATAAAAATAGCTGTCTTAAAGGGAAAGGATGGAGGTGAGCAGTGGTCATGATCCCTTTGTCCTAAAGTGTGGGCATCAGCTTACATTTGCGCTCTTGTGTATGTGATTAGCACATGCATACATGTGTGTGTGTGTGCATGCATGAGAGATTGAGTGTGCTAGTGTAAGTGCCCAAATAAGCCTTTTTCTAACACATGTGCACATTAAAATTAATGGACCCTGAAAATTTGTATAATTTTTTATGTTTTTCTTTTCTTACCTCATGCTGTATTTTATCAGGAAGGGATTTTGTGATGATAGATTATAGGTGACAAAAGATGTAATTTGAGATTTTTTCCCTTGCATATCCAAACAATAAAGAGCAATGTGGCTGCATGCTGAGTGACATATTATATCTGTTTCTATCCCTTAGCATTTTCCTGTGCTTTTAAGGGAGACATACTGCTCCAAGGCATGATGTATGTATCACAGAACTGGATATGCTTCTACTCTAAAATTAGAGCACGTGGCCGACTGGTGAGGACCTGCATACGCACAGGCATGTGCAGACACACAAACTCAGCTTCATATAATTTTGTCATTTACTTCATAGTCTAGACATAGGTTATCCTTGCAGACTGTTTCATTTTCTTGTTACCTTGTTCTCTTACTGAAAGCATTTAAACAGATTTTCTTACCATTTTAAATTAATAAATAATAACAATGACATTGATGGTCACAGTGATGATGATGATGATGATGATGATGATGATGCAGTTGTCATCCTTCTTGAATTTAAATTTGTGTTATCGATGTATGTCTGGCTTTGGTTGGGAGCAGGAGAAAAAAAAACATTCGGCTATAAACTGTATAGACAAGGTATGGGAATGATCATTGCAAAATAGGTTCACAGGTCTGTGAGAAAACCACATCCTGGACAAAACATTTCCATAATTCCCAATACCATTGACTGAAAGGAATTTTCTTTTCCAAATGATTATTTTACTCCATAATTCACAAATACACCAAAAAGATACAAATATACATGACAAAATACAATATTTAACATTACAAAGAATAATTATCCTTAATGATGCATGATGCATTCTGCCAATTCGTTTTGCTTTTTTGTTAAATGTTAAATGACAAGCTTCAAATCTGCCTTTGGGAGGAGAGTAATTTTTAGAAATTATTCTGACAGCTGGAGATTCCACTTGCAAAAGTGATCAGCATCACAAGAGAGAAGCTTGCTCTGTTCATTCCAAATGCCATTGGTATACAGGTTGCAGACCAGAAGGTGTGTTTTTATGTTTCTTTAGAGTATGGAGATTTGTTTTTTCCGTGAAAGTGATAATGTGTGGTAGGGGTGGTGGTAAAGGTGCGTTATTTATTTTTCGATCCCTAGACTCCATGTTATCCTGTTACGGCAGTGAACAAGGCATTTTGTTTTGCTTGTCAGGGCGAAATTTACAGCAAGATGCTCTTAGCATCATTATAACAGTAGATTTGTGGTGTTGCAGTACGTCTTTGGGTCATTCATGTCTCGAGACAATACATACAAGCTGTTGCTTACATTGTGGAAACTGTCACAAGACACTGTAAGTATGAGTATTCATCCTAGTGCAGACTCTTATTGACATACAGTGTTGAGTTATACAGTTAACAGCACATAAAGAAGCAAAATTACTTGATATGAAAAGGCAGTTTGGGCTGGGGCTTTAGAAAAAGGTATGAAGACATTGACAGATTATGGTGTCCCAGTGTCTCTCAGTACGTTCTCTCTCTATAAGATCCCAGAATCAGGGTGGGAGATGAAACAACAACAATTAATTCTTGGAGCGCACTGTTATATTGGCTTGTTTTCTTCTTTCTTTAGGCCAACAAACCAGTCAGATCTCTGTGCAATGGTAAAGGTCATGTGGATGACATCACACACAGTGCTGACATCAGCTGCGAATCTGACACCTCTGAGGATGACTCTCATGAAGCACAAGAAATATCTGAGGGTGCCCCATGTGCTTCTGCCTTTCTGCAGTCTGCAGAGCTTTCATCTGGTCATGAAAAAAAGTTTGAACAGCGTAGTGTTAGGAAATCCCCTGTTCTTTCCACCGTGCGCTGTAAGTCTCTGAGTTAGTAATAAGATTGCTAAACTGCTTTGTGTTCTTTGCTGTTATTGTCACATGCTGGGTACACCTGTTGAGAAAAGGTCATTCATATTCAGATTGTCTCTGAGATAGTGATGAGCATGGTACATTGTGTTGTGTGATTTTTGCTGTGATTGTTGAATGGATACACCCGTTGAGAAAATGTAATTCATATCCAGATTTTAAATTGTTCATTGGTCAATGTGCACTAAACATATCTAACTATTGAATTACTTTCTTAAATCTTCATTATGAGAATTGGTGCTAGATGTTTTTTTTTAAATATTTCCTCTGAACTGATGGTTGACAAAGGATCAATTTTGTTAATCCCAGAGGGCAATTATAAGTATGCTTAGTTACAAGATAGCAAGTGCTTAGTCAAAAGACAAGACACAGTACTGCATCATAGAAGAACACATTGACTAGATTAAATATAAAATGGATTCTAACATCAAAAACCATACCCTCAAGACACCACACACACATACACAAAATCACATGCCCACCCATCCCTCTGAGCACTTGCAACCGACTTTTCATTTACTAATGAGCTGCTGAAATGCTCAAGATAAAAAGGATTTCAGATACCTATTACTTGTGTATCCATTTGCATTGTTTTATTAAACTTTAGGCAGATTGGATTGAGGTTTTTCCGTGAGCTGTAGGAGAGATTTTTTTTGTCACTGAAAAACAAGTGAGAAAGGGTCTAGAGGTCCAGAACTTCAGTTCAACATTATATTAAGGAGGGGATTTTTTAAATTCTAGAGAATAAATATAGTCACAGATTTTGTTTTATGCAGTATTTTTTAATTTTAAGGTCTATCACTATCATTGTGACTTTGGACTTAAATGTTATGACTGAATAAAAGTATTGTCTTAAAAAATATACTGTTAGATCATTCTGTCTTATTTCAGGCATAGACTGTTGGAAAATATTTACTGCATTTTCTACATTTGCAGTGAAGATCCAGAAGTAAGTTGCCTTAGACAAATCAAAGACTTACTAAAGCAGTTAACATGTATTTCTGTGGTTATGCTCTTTAGGAAGGGTTAACCATATACAGTGGTTGCTCCAGTGATATATGCTTTCAGGTAGAAAACGCTGAGATAGATCAGAGCCTGTTTTGTCTTTGGTATTCAAGCTCTGTAGCATTATCTTTTACTCACGGGTTTTCTTTTGTCAGTATCAGTGGGATGCATTAGTCATCGGTTTCTGTGTGGCTTAATTATTAACGATACCTGAGTAGACATGAGTGTATTTTTTTATCTATAAATTTACAAAGTAAGTGGCTAATAATTGTTTTTAAAATATTGCACCTTAACGATGTGGATGACCTGTGATTTTGTATCTACGGGGTGCTTTTATATATCTGTGTGGGTGGGTTGGATGCATGCATGCACCTACATCACTGCATTAAGAATAAAGATGCCTTTGTTCATCATTAAATCATATTAAATAAGTTTAATATGTAGTATAGCTTAGTATATAATTATCTCCAGCAAAAATAATTTTTGCGTTTCAGAATTCCACGGACAAACCTTCTTCTGGCAGTGTGCTGCATACTGTAAGTTTTTCCACTTATTGTATCATTTTGAAAGAAGGAGCATTCTCATTTATAAACATTGTATATGGACCACCATACAGTCTGTAAAATATTTTGATGTATTAAGCCTTTATGTAGAGGAAATAATGAAAAATCCACAAAACATTCTTGAAAGCAAAATACCTCGAGTTTTAAACTTGCATTTGATTAACCAAGGCAAGTCCTGGCTTATGATGCAGATTTGCTTAATGCATCTTCAGGGTTCTTTTCCTCTTCCTGTCAGCAATGGGACTAACCTACAAAATACTTCTGCTGCAAACTCAGCTTGAGATGAGTAACCTCTGGACTTCATCACACCAAAAGTCATTCAGGTGATTTTTATGTGTCACCTGTGTTGTACACCAGAGGTTTTTTGTTGCCCGGGGCTTTAGACAAGTTGGCTGAGAAACTTGGCGTTGAATAAGATGATAGTTCCAGGGGGGGGAGGGGCGGCATTGGTGTTTGACACTAAGCCCACAACTAAAGCTATATGACGGCAAGGCAGGTTTCCAGGCCTGTAAACAGGTGCCACATGCAGAGAAAGAACAGTGTGCCCGAGACGAGACCTGAACCCAGAACACTTCATGAAATTGGTGACAGGCTCTAGCCACTGTGCCACAGGGCTGCCCTGACAAACTAACTAGAGCACATGTAATAGAACTATGGTATCCATAGAATGGTTTCTTGCTAGTTAAAATCCAGCTAAGGAAATTTTTTGGACCAAAGTTTATATTTATCATAACAGCATATTGGGAATACTAGTGCTAGACTAGTTGAACTGGCTATGAAGACATTTCTGTGAAAATGTTCTAAACCTTATGACTTTTCAGTTTCTTCTCAGAGTTATGTTACTAAACAAAATGTGGTCCTCGCCTTTGGCAAAAATAACTATGAAGGTTAAAAAAACATTGCAAAGGACATACATGGACAAACAAAAACAGATGGATGAATAAAACGTTTATAACAGGTCTGGATGGAGAAAGATATATACTTAATTAAACACCTAACAAATGAAAGAGGAAACTTTTTATCATCTCAAGCCGTTAAAAATAAATATGATGTTAACATTAACTTTTAATGCTTGTATAAAGGCCATAAAGACATACATAATATAACAGAGTTGTCTCCCACTACATATGACACAAACAAAACTCTTAAAATAATTCGATCAGTACAGAAATGCGCAAGACTATACTATGATAGAATGATATCTAACACATGCATGCCAAGTTGTTGTTTAAAATTGGGATGAAAAAGTAAACAGAAATGTTGACTGGCATGTTATATTTAAAGCTATAGCTAATATAAAAGTTATCGAGTTAAAATGGCTTCAAATCAGGGTGCTTCATAGAATTCTGGGGACAAAAGTAATTTTATTCCACATGGGACTAGAAGATGATGATGTCTGTAGCCTTTGCAGAGTTGAAAAAGAAAGTATTCAGCGTATATTTTGGAATTGTAAATATATTAAGGATTTTTGGAAAAGCTTAGAAAATTGTATATTAGACAAATGTAAAAATGCTCCAAAAAATGCTGCTGATAATAACAGCAGCTTAGAATGTACAGTCCATTATTGTTGTGTGGAAGTCATCAGTTACTTAAATTCAGAACTGTTAAATCCAAAATGTAACCATCTTTATTGTGCCTTGTCAGCTACCCTGTCCATCCAGCCCACCTCATGTCCCTTTGATGTACCATGATCGATGGGTTGAACAAGCATGTCAACCAGTCTAGGTCAAGGGAATGAATGAATAAACCTTAACCTAGCTACTGAATCAGAAAAGCTTGGTCCAGATACCACTTGTGTATGCACTCACAGACGCGCTCAAAAAGATGTGTGATTGGTGACCAATTCAAGGGAAAGCACTTTAGACCATTGGTTCAACAGGCTTCCTCTGAGATAGCACTCAGAACTATATAATATTTATAAAAAAAAACAGTATAGAGGAATGCATCTCTTAGGGATCTTATACGTACTAAGGATCTTCTACTTACAATACATACAAAGCTGTGTGCTGTGTGCTTTGTGTACAGGGAGCAAGTGATGGGGAGTATGTACACACTGCAGTCAGAAAGTCACATGGCCACAATCCATCAGCTTCATGATGTTCTCAAAGCCAACATTCAGGTTCTTGAGCAGGTAACTATGCCTTTCTTAACTCATTTGGAACATGACCTTGATATTCAAAATCACTTGGGTACACATGCAATTCACCTGTGTAAAATATGAAAAAATCTGAAGTATAATTAAAAGGTCACAATTTCAAGATGCTATTTGTTTTAGAATGGAACATGCTTAATTATTAATGTGTGATGACTTTAAAATGAACGTGTCCAAGACAAAGAAGATTATAATAAATTACTATAGATTATTATAAAGTACTATAGATAACAATAAATATCCTTTAATGAAGGTGATTTGAATAGAAGAGCTTTGTTTTCAGGTGCACAGGTCCTTGAAAAGTCTTCAAGGCTTTTCAACACTGGCATCACCTCAAGACTGTCCTACAAAAAAGTGAGCTGCTGAATGAACTGTTCTAGTCATCCACACAGATTTCCAAATGTCAGCAGGTCTTGGAGCAAAGCAAGACATCAAGTGCTTTGCGCAGAAAATAAATTGGGTGGTAGTGGCAGCACTAGTCAGCTTTAGAGTCATACAAATGGCCAATAGTTTGGTTAACCTCTGTCCCATCAAGCTTGACCCTCCATGGACAGCCTATGAGCTGATGGCGCATACATTTGCATGCACATCTGCATCCTCCAGCGCACCCAGGCTACAACAAACTGCCCTGATCCTCCACTCAGGAGGTGGTCCTTATTGACTCACCACATGGCTGTCTGGCAAGGACTGTGGCCTCAGAACTTCCCTGTTCATACTAGTGCAGTGGCCAAGGTCTGCAATGTTCCTGTTTTAATTAGCCTAGTCATCACCATGACTTATTTGCTCTCAGACAATCTACGTCGGCATTCAGACACCAGAAATTTGTTAAAATGTTCTGGTCATTTCTTTTAATGGATTGCCTAAGCGCACACTGGGAAGCGAGAGCTGGTAGTGTGCCTTACTTGGTGCTTGCGTCTCTTCACTAATCCTTGAGAACCAAAGAGCACACACATTAACAAAATATTTGCCCAGATTATTGTGCACTTCTTCCTTGTGGTGTTACTTTACCAAAATGCATGCTGAAAGGAACTGCCACTGCCACTCTAAAAGGGAAACATCCCCAAGAACGCAACATGAAGCCAGCATGACTTGCTGCTGGTTTCATCAGGTCAAGGTCACCTTTTTACAGACTAACTTGAGGACTGCAGTGCTAATTACTTCAGACCAATCTGAAAAATGGCTCGTTCATAGCTGTCTATGTTTACCTGTTCAAACACGTTAGACCATATTTCTACTCTAATGTCATGGGTCGCAGAAAGGAGCTGTCCACATACTTCTACACCCATCAGCCATTTTATAATTGTAATGTTTTCTCTCAGCATGGAACTTCTTAAATCTTTGCACAGCCCTTGGAACCATGGTACTATATAGATCCAATAGAGGTCACACATCAGCACAGTGTCATAGTCTACATCTTAAAAGCAGTGGGCTGATAGTCTGTATCGAGTTAACAGTTCGCAGCAACTCCTCACATTTCAAGCTTGTATTCAACACTCTATCACCCAACAGCTACCTATTTCTTCTTGTCAGTGCTTTAAGTCTTCTGCTGGTGTATCGTATAAGACCTAAAAGCATGCAGGGTGTTTCATAGTCCTTTTCCAAAAATCTTATGTGTGCATGCGTGCGTGTTCACTGTGGTAGTGACTGTGCAACCCCTTCACATCTCTGCATGGATCCAGAACCATGTTGTTTTGTATCAGTATGTGTTCTGCACCTGATCATACATTCCTTTGGCTGCTTAGGTTCATGAAAGGGGGTTTCATATTTCACTAAATATTTGCCCACAGTTGAGCTTGTGGCATGTAAATACATCAGTATTCCCTTCTGGCTGATCACTTCAGATTTATTGACCCTGTTGCTAGTCAGACATTGAGCATTGATGCTTTCTTCATAAGACTTATGCAGCAGGTTTATTGAGCTGTGCACTTTACTGTGTAACCTGCATGCATTCTCGCGCTGAGACAGTAGAGTGTCCATGATTGTACTTTTGTACTAATCTATACATGCATATGTTTTAACTTCATGAGCTGGCTGATTGAAGTCACACAGTGCAATGTGCACACTTGTTATTTGTTGTTTAATACATTAGTTACAAGATATGAGTTACTATCTGCTATAAATGGTAAAAGTGTTTCAGCTGCTACTGTTTTTTCTCAAGTTTTTTTTTTCTTTTTCTCTCTCTCACACAGAGACACACACACACACACACACACACATGTACAATGCACACATATTCACAAAAACTGTTCCCAAAAAACTGAGCAGGGCAGAGAAGCTATAAAATGCACATTTAACCAAAGAGGAAGCAGTAATTTATCAATAGTAAATGCCTGTTTTTGCCTATTTTGCATTTGCACATGAGAAATGCATGCTTCATCTTGGCAAAAACAATTGTTTTTGGTTAGCGTGATGTGTATTAGTGATGTCTGTTGAAATTTTATTTAAAATATTAGGGGTTCTGGTGGACTTTGAGGTTTTTCTTAAAGTATCGGTGAAGGCAGCTGAAGTTTTCATGTACACTTAAGAATATAGGAAGCAATTGACAGAAAAGAAACGTTTTGGAAATATGTTGTCGGCAACACGGTGTTGCATTTGTGGCAACTAAAAGCTTATATGTACATAGTTTTAGTGTTTTATCTCATCATTCATTTTGCTTTTCTGTTGTTTTTTTGTTTTTTTAACATTATTGGCACTTCTTTCATTTCCCTTTAACCAAAAGTGTGAGGGTTTGAGAGACATAATAAAGGACTTAAAATCCTGTCTACTCTTACAGCTTGCACTGCACAGAGGAAAGAACAGTGCTTCAGTTGTATCTATGCTAGTGCTTATTGAAATCTTGTTTCAAATTGGGATGGGGTTTTCAGGGCTTCATTCTGTAGTAGAAACCGTCATTGGAGCATTTATCTAGTCTATAAATCACTTGTAAACTATGATGAAAATGGTAGACTATAAAATTTGTACATTTATATATTTATGCATGCACATATATGTCAATTTTTGCTGAATGTCAAGATCTCACGTGTTAAATGAATACAGCCTATAAGGTAATGATTCATGGGGCAGTTTAAATTCTGGTTAAGGTTTTACACCATCATGATGTACATGTATTTATGACAGAAAATAGAATCTCAGTGAAAAGGGAGATAACAGACGCACAAGCATTCATTTTCTTTTGCTGTCCAAAATTCTAGTTTTTGGGAGAATAAAAAATGTCCATAATTTTTCAGTAAAAATTAAAATCTATTTTGCTAGAATTTTTTTGTTATCTAGTAGTTAATGGTTATAGAACTGGTAATGTATACATGCACTTCTTTGTGTTTGATCCGGTGTACTTAAGAGTTAAACTCTTGTGGAATGTATCTAGCAAATTGTCTTAATGCTTCTGTTAGGTCATTGCAGATAACAAATGCATCTAAAAAAGGAATGTAAAGCATAGCTGGATAAAATGGGTGAAATGAAACTTGTCAACATCCAACATGTGTAAATTTTTTTTTTTGGGGGGGGGGGGAATTTGATTTTTGAAAACAGTAAAGTGATGTGCCAAATTGTGTGTGATCCTTCATGACCACAGTGCATTGTTATGAAACCATAACAAATATGTTTGGCAGATTTTGAATGTGCAGATATTTGCATACAGCTTCTGTAACTTCTTTTGGACATTATATAATCATAAATGATTACAACTAAAGTTTCTATTGATTGCTGCTTTTTATAATATTTCTAATTTAAGCTTTCTTTAATTTCCTTTTTGTGTTTTGAGAAATTTATGTTGTCATATTTCAAAGCTTGAAAGATTTAGTGCTTAATTTTGCCAGCTGATAGCAGAATCTGACAAAGCTGAACCACAGTTATGACTGAATTTCAAATCATTTAGTGAAACAGTAAATTAATGGATGCTGGTTGTCTGTACATTTTACCTGGTTGGTAACTTAATTTATTGTAGCTGTGCTAAGTGATTTCTCAGTATTTGGAGTCAAAAGGAGTTTATGAATGTATATGGGGGACTACATGCATGTGTGTAAGAACTTTACTGGTTTGCTGTTTTTCTTTTCCTCTGTGAATAAGCATTTTTGCTGTTACCATTGAGAAAGGTTCTTCTAGCTAGATTTATTGTTTTTTTAAAGGAATTGTAAAGATTAATGCTTACATGGTCCAGTCTTTGTCAAACGATAACCATGCCAATGAAAAATGAGGCTATTCTGCAGCATTAGCACCTTTCAAGTACATTGCTAAATTGTAACACTTTCGTGGCTGGCCCACAGTAGAATATTTAATTATGAAAGACATTTTGCCATTAGAGAGCTTCTGTGTTTGTCTTAAAGAATGTCTGAAGAAACACATCTTATGATTTTTGTTGCTTTTCTAAAGTTAAGATGTTTCAGTAGTTTAATTTAACTTCTGTTATCACTTTTGTGAACTTGATACCTTATTAATGTTGCATTATGGCAACGCTAGCATCCTGTTGATAATGTCCTTGTTTTGCTGCTGCCTTTACATTAAGCTGTAATATTTATTTGATAATATATAAGATAGTCTGGCACTTTGAGTGCTGGGAAAAGATGATCACAATTTTATATGTTTTATTTTATTGAGATAAGGGGAAAAAAAGGGGGTCTACTTTTGGCACAAATGATAGATTATTGTTAGTAAAGTTGGGGGTAATATACATTGATTTTCAAGTAACTGCTTTTATTAGCTTTTTGTAAGACATCCAGTAAAAACTGGATAAAAGAAATAATGGCTGTTTTTTTAAAAGACGAGGTGGGGTTGCTACTAATAGTACTAGACAATTTTTTTTCCCCCATTCTTTGTGGATTTGGGACGTTGGTTTGGCTTCTGCATGTGTCATTTGAATGAATCCTTGAAAATGTCAGACCATGGAGATTTTACCAACTCCCTTCATTTAAGCTTACAAAGGCACTTAGCCCAACTTCTGGTATGATAATTTGGCCAGTGATCAGAGGAGAGCCATAGATATGTGTGGAGCTTATTCACAGCTGTGCTCTTACGTTACCAGAGATATATGAAAGATTGTTGATTGAGCACTTAATCAAGATGCTATGCTGTTTAATTTTCTTTTGAGAGAGAAAGAAAACTACTTGTGTTTAAAATGATCATATGATTTTCTGTGTGAAGATGTGTAAACAAACAGCTTTCCTTATTCCTCAAGTAAAGGTATTTGCATATGACATGCTGAAAATGAAGACCAGATTCTCAACCAACCATTTTTGTAGATAGAAAGGATAAATAGCACATTGTTGCACAAAACCTATTTTGCAAAGTTTAGCACAAATGTCTTATGATGGATTTTAGAACACCACAGTCTCATTAATACCCCGTAAACATTTGTGTAATAGCTTATCTAAAATAATCAGTGTTCAGCAGAGATGCTAACATTAAATTAACATAAAATATTTCACAAAACATTGTGCCATAAAGCACCATTGACTTTTCCTGGACCAAAACCATGCACCAAACAAAAGACTAAGGTCGTCCCATGACCTCTTTCAGGCTGTAGGTTGCTTCAGCCAAAGAAAGAGATCACATTTTACACTCTGTTGACTTTAAATGCATTATAAATCAGTGTCTGGTTTGCTAGAAACTAGCAATTTCCTGCCTGTCAAAAATAGCCAGCATTGCTGTGAATGCTAATTCAGTATGCTATACAAGTAGATGACACACAAAGGGCTCATCTTCACTGCGTTAAACAAGTATTTTTGACTAGCATCTTTTAGTTTGCAAATGTTTTAAAGTTATTGGTGAACTCTTTCATCACTAATGCATAAAAGTACATGTGCCTGCTTCCATATTTTATGTCTGTGGTGTGAAGAAGTGAGAGTCCTTTATCCTACACATTTGTGAAAGGGATCAAGCTGTGATATCTATATATATTTTGAAAGTCATGAGATGTTGACATTTTATAGGAATTGCTTTTTTGTTTGCAATTTTTTTTCTTGCAGATGTATTCCTTTGACCAAGAGTCCACACATCACTATATCGCAGAAGTGGAAAAATTGCTGCTGTAAAAATGTTGCCTTAGCACTTTATAAAAATAGACGTTTTCTATTTGGTGTCAAGTAAAAAAAAAAAAAATGAGAATGTTGTTTAGTTTAAGAGCTCAAGAACAACACAGAAAAGTAGAAATTAACATATTACCTATGCTGTCAGCCCAGTTTAACTAGTGCCTTGTATGTGAGGCAGAGGTCAGTGCGACTTCTGTATGGCAGTTCTGTCTGTAACAGAGTTAATGTTAAATATTTTTTTTTAAAACTAATTCTACAGCTTACACGCATGTTCTGTTTACTTTTTCATCACATTAAGGCCTCTTACAGTCTCAAATGGTACCATTTGTTGGACACAAGCTCAAGTTTGATCTGGGTCAAAATTCTACAAATCCGTAGTTTTAAAGACACCCTGAATAGCTTTGAGAAAACTTAGGGCACAGTATGTCTTGACCAGGGCAGGAAAGAAAAGCCTTTTGGTGCACTTTAGATTAAGCACAGTTCATTCAAATTTATCTATATTTAGTTTAAAGTTTCATATTCTCACATTTTTAAATGTGCTTATTTCATTTCTTCATAACCATAGTCAATGGCATTTATTACAAAATTTTGCTGAACTTTGCATGTATTTAAAATCTTTATTGCATGGGAGACAAAAGTAGGTTTAAATCGTTGCAAGTTTTGTCATGATCAAGTCCCCTTAGATATTTTTGGGCACAAATGAGAGACTGCAATAAAGGAACTTGACTTGTATACTTTTATTTGCAAGATTCTCCATCCTTACTTTTAAGGTTTAGAGATTTTTTTTTCAGTGAGGAGATGTGGCATGAGAGATTGAAGACAGATGGTTAATCAGAACTGCTGTTCTTTAATAATTTCTTTCAGCTTTGCTACCACAGACCTTGTGTCAAGCAGTATGTATGCAGGCAATAATTTATATAAAAATATGCATGCCTCATTTTCTTGCACAAATTTGTACATGGATTTAATTTTTTCCAAAAACATCATTTTCAGTGATGTGTCCATTTGTCATTCTAAAGAACTTTGATGTTTTGAAAAGGAATTGTGGTTGAGGAAAATAATACATGTATCTAGTACTGAAGCTGGAAACTTCACTGTACGCCTCTTCTGAAACTACGATTTTGCTTGTTGGCTGATTTTTAGGTTTGTTCCGTCTGTATTATTACTGTGTTATTTTGCCTTGATTATATTCAGTGTTCAAGAATGTCATTTTGGAGGTGGGGCACTATGTTGTACTTGCTGCATCAACCCAGCCAAGTTTAAATCTAAGACACAATGGTCATCTTCCTTTCATCCTAACCCTGCTTTTTGCTGTTCTTGGCTGCTCTTGACAAACTATTTTAAAAAGCCATCTTAGGGAAGCTTAGTTGTAATCAGTTATTTTCAATCAAGGATGATTGAAAGTAGAAAAGTTGACACTTTATAATAAAATCTGAGTTAGGTGCTTGCTTGCATAGGGACGTGTGTGAATGAATTTAGTAGGTTTGTGTACATGCTGGCCGTCATCTGGAATATGGATATGTTTGCATCAGAGTGTTTGCAGGACTAAATTTTGTTATTCAAAGGAAATATTAAGTCATGAAATTGCGATTGATGATCATAGTACTACACTTGATTGTTACAAATAAATCATTTTGGACTAAGTACACAGTGGGTATATTTGTGTGTGTTTGATTGCTTCGAGAGCATAGCTCCTGCAAGGGTGAGAGCATCTGCCAAAGTAGCTACTCAGCATCATAAAACTGCCATAAACATAATCCATTTATAAACAAGACCAGTTATGCTCACACACTCACGCAGATTCCTGCTCATACACCATTACCCTAAACCTCAACACCTTACCTGAAGACTCATTAAATCTGAAAAGACAAAACACAGCAAAAAAAAAAGTTAGGTGGTTCGTACCAATCCACCCACCCCTCAATACACTCTCATCCTACCAAACAAACCGAACCAGCAACAAGTTAAGAGATCTTGATTCATTGAAACTTTAGTACTATAATAGCCTTTCTCCACCAAGGGTATAAAGAACTGAGCAAAGTCATTTTAACGCACACCATAAACTTGCTCTAAACTTTAACCAACACACAAATCCATTCAAAATGGCTTCTATAATCATACACAGCAGGCATTACACTAAAGTTTACAAACACCACATCTATAAACAGCATATGCAAAGGAAAAAATAAAACATACAAACACACCTTAGCACTGGCTGTAACCATAGGCCTGCAAGGCCACACTAGCCAATAAATGCCAACTTCCTTTTATCAGAATCATAAATATAAAAATACCAAACTGCATTTTTTTTCTTCATTTGTACTGCAGAACACTCTTCTCATTCCTGGCAGACTGTGACATAGATGGGACGTATAGTTTGTGCTCATAGGCTAGCAGGGTGAACGCTACACAGACTGGATGTAAAGAGAAGCCTAGACGCATGATAGTGAAAATGGCCCACTGAGCAGAAGAAATGGACATCCTCACCAAGAATCCCAGACACTTAATCCTCAAAATTAAATTTCAACTAAAAAAATTATGAAGTGAATGAAAAATTTAATTCAAAGTCAAATAATTATTTTCATGTAAACAAAATAAATTTGACAATTAAAATAATATTTAACCTCAACTATTATAACATTAGTTAAAGTTCATGTGACCTATTAAAGTCAATGTTCTTCAACAATATGATGTGAAAAGTGTTGTTAATCAATATGACAGGTAAGCTAATGATCGGAGGTACCCTAATTGGGGCGATTGCTACGTCTCAGTAGAGTTTTTTTTTTTTTCACGCTTCATCATGTCTACAAATCCTTTTTTTTTTTTAATTCATATCACAATACAGTACAGCAATGCAATACACTAACATAGCTCCCACATAGATAAGAAAAAAAAAAAAAGAAACAAATCATACACACACACACACACATGCACACTTTTACATATTCTTCCCTCATTTCTTCTACCTTTGCTTGATTACAATGCACAAATAAAACTGCATTACATAAAATTAAAAAAAAATTCTTTTAACTTAATTATCGTCGCAGATGTATATGTGCTAAATTTTATCTGCATATTTTAACTGATTTTAAACTATTATCTACACACACATTTAAAAAAAAATTGTTTTGCTCTAAATTTTTTTTTTTTTTTTTTTTAAGCAGGCTGACTACATGTGCCTCAGGCTACAAATACCTTCTAACAACTCTATATTTGTGAACTCTTAAATAGTCTATCCTCTTTATTGATTTGGGTTTCCATTATAAATGTTTTATATACTTTTAAACCTCCCACCTTATTGAAGACAATAGTGGTTTATGCATTACCAAAAACTTACAATAGTCTCTTAAGCTAGCAAGGTTTCAAGGCTAACTAAGTTCTCTGGAGCAGGCTGACTACATGAGCCTCAGGCTGCAAGTACCTTCTTACACCTCAATTTCTTGTGAACTCTTAAATAGTCTTTTTAGGTTTAGGTTTCCCATTAGTTCTATCATGGTGTGCATTTACCAAGGTGTGAAGAGATTTCTATATGGTTCCCATTGCTGATCAAAGGTTGCTAATTCCATGTTGCTAAGAGCTATGTGTCTTTCCACTTTCATTTGTCTGTGTAATTCTTGTAAAAAGTTATCTATATTCAGAGTTCTTGTGCTAAATCTTGATTTATATATGTAGAACTTTGCCAGTGATATTATGCTGTCCATTATTTTATCAGTCTGGGTATTTTCACTATAGCCAAATAAGATAAGTGTAGTAGTGAATTTGAAATCATTTACGTGTTTACAGTTATTATTGATTCTCTTTTCTAGCCTTCCCAAAATTCTTGAACTGTTACATTTCAAAAATATATGTTCAATCGTCTCTTTTTCTTGGTTACAAAAGGTGCATAGGTTGTCCTTTAAAACTTTCATCTCTTAAGATAATATTTGTAGCTAATACCCTATGCACAAGTCTAACCTGGAACCATTTATATTTAATTTCTTGAATTTTACTTATTTTCAAACAAATCCTTTTAAAGTTCAATTCGCTCTGCAGCTTTTTAGTCCATTTTTGGCAACAGTTTGGTTCATACTCATTATCATTTAATATATTGTAGTAGGGTTTTGAACCTTTCCTTTGGGAAAGTATTAGTTTTAAAGAGAATTGTAATTCGGTTTTTATATTTTCTTAGTCTCAGTAGAGTTACCACGCGACACATTTCTCCTACGGTTATATTTCAAGTTCACAAAATAGCAGTTTTGAGTGTTGTGTCGCGATTTGGGGGCATTTTTGAGGATTAAGTGTCTGGGGATTAAGTTTCGGGGATTAAATGTCTGGGGATTAAGTGTCCGGTCACCCCTTACCAAAGGCAAGGGCGAGCCGTCTATTATGTTACAGTCTGCCAGGAATGTCATTAGAAGTGTTCAGAAGCTCAGTCACTGCACTCGCACAGATTTCGTAGCCGCCTGTCCCACTCTCCGGCATGCCAATTGCCAAAAAGCAGTATATATTGTCTCTTAGTAAATACATTTCTAGTCTAATTTTTCAACGGAATTCTCCATGAATGTCAGCCTCCGGTGCATATTGTCTAGGGTGGGGTTAGGTCTAGGGCCCACGGACATCTTAGGAGCGGCCCGTCTTCCAAAATGTGAAATGAACTAATTGTTTTCATTTTTTTATTCAGCCTAGGTTAATTTCAATGAAATTTAATTTATCAAGTACAACAGCGTTAAGCAATCGGCAGTCCCTAACATTCTAACACAAGACAAAAGACAAAGATAACAAATAACACGGCTAACAAGTCTGATGCAGTCGTTATAGAGAGCATCGGGGGGCGGTTGCCTTCAAAGGAAAGGCTGGTTTTAGAGTTTTATTGTGAGCGAATTCAAACAGCTTAATTCGCTTTACGTAATAAATTCGGTAACTGACCGCCATTATGTGCTCACTTAATTGCTGTCCATTTCCTCATCACTAGGTTTCTGGTGTAGTCACCTGGCCTGGGTATTTTACCGGCCCGTCGCTTACCTTAGAATTTTGAGACCGGTCCGCAAAAAAGAAAACTGTGCTCACCCCTGGTCTAGAGCTTCGGCATGTTTATTAACAGTTGCCATAACGGAAGATAACTCTGTACACAACGCATCCAACGTTTGCTTGAAAACGAAAAGTCCTTCCGGAAGGCTTCGAGACTAGAGGTTATGGTTTTCTCTTGCTTTGCAAACAATTCCTCTAGCGGTGATCCCATGCTGGGAGCCATGCTTGCCGGGGCCCTGACGTTTCGCACAGCTTAGTTGAGGTCATTGCATGCGTTCACCGACAAAAGAGACGTAGAAAATGCAGAAAATTTTATATCAGCCAATCTCACGTAGTAAGCTGAACAAGATGAAGAAGTCAAAACTAGATTATTTAAAAGTCAAAAGTATACTTACCAAAAGACTGCTATCAGAGCGCCAGTTGGCGAAAATGCGACCATAGCCTCGTGAATACTCGCTCACCTCTTCGTGTTGTGTGTGATAGAGGTGCCAAGGGGTGAGTGGACATCACGTATACCGGGTATAGGCTGTATAGCTATAGTGGGAATCTCGGGCAAGGCAAGCTTTTGCGTATCTATCGTCGTGTGGAGTTTCATCGCACTTTTGTATCAACATTGGTCTGAAAGTAAGCAGTCCACCCGACCTCGGAGCAAAAGTTCGCTGGTTCAAGGCTCGTCGGGGCCTTTGGATGGAAAACTTCCCCAGTCCACACAGCAAAGATCGTACAGCACCTGATATTTCAAGTCAAAGGTGAAAGAAGGTTGGGGTTCCACCTTCCGCATGCCGTGGTTTAGACACAGTGGAGCACTTATCAAGTTCCCTGTATCAATGCCGGCCTCACCTGTAACTGTGTGCCATGAGCTGAAATGACTTGCACAAAGCTAGTCTTGTTTGTTAAATGTTGACATCAGTGCATGTGGACAAGAGCATTTGGATAGTGAAAGTTAAGCCACGGGCTATAAACATACGATCGAATGCGTATACGGTTCTCCCTTCAGCAGTGTTGTATAGCAGACATATCAACGAATTTCAGAACTACTGATCTTTTAACAAACGTCAAAAGAAAAAAAATAATTTAAAAGAAGTAGCTTGTTTATAGCTGGAAAAGTCGATAAACAATGACCAGATTAGCGCGGGAATGGATACGCACACGACAGGACGTGATGGTTTAGTTCCTGCTTTATTCGTTGAAACGTGCTGCATCACGTGACTTGCATCAACAATGAATTCGAAATAAGTTTTGTTTGTGCTTCTGAGTGAAGAAGGTCGATTAATATATTGGGTAGTTTAACATTCCATATTGGAGACCAAGTAGCAAACTCTCTCTCTCTCTCTCTCTCTCAGACAAGAAGAAAAAAAAAGACATTTGAAAAAAATCTATTTGGAATACAAGGACTTTATTCACCACAAAACAAATTCTCGGCGTGTCTATCTTACTAAACCTAACGCCTATATTTAAATTTATATACAAGTGTCCATGTGTGAGCGTTTGATAGATGATCCCTATATGTGCAACTTTAAAACTCGCGAATGAAGTATGGAAGGAGTATCGGCCAAATAAGTAATTGAGTTTTGAAGCCTCCACGTCTAGAGTTATTTATCAACCGTTGAAAGAGACTGCACTTAATAGAATGGTAAAGACATAGAATTTTCTCAGGACACTTACAGTCCCTGGCGGAAAAGGATCCTTACAGGGTTGTCGAGGTGGGGGGGGACAAGAAGCATGAGAGTGTAGGAGTGTGGGTTGGGGCAGGAATGATATGATGTTAATCTCCGTAAATTACTTTGAGTAACATCTAGAAATAAAAATTGGACAGGTAGTCTTTCTTTTCACAAATAATCTACAATCTTGTGGAGTACAAACAGTGTATCCTATGTAGTCTGTAGGAAGTTTTGTTTATTTATTAAGCGACAAGTAGGTTCACCACATGAGGTTAAAATCTATACGACAAAAATGCTGAAACTCTTACTCATTCTGTCACTCTCATCATCCATCTACATAGTTTTTTTTTTTAAAAAAAGGCTTTATGTTATGTTTCTCAATATTGCTCTGATATTTCTCATTTTTCACTCTTCTTCGTGATCTTGTTGTTGTCCATAAAATATAACTGAGTCTATCGCACATATCAGTGAAATAACCCTCGCTTCGTGTTTATTGGTATTGCCTCAATATTTATATTTAAGCTCATCAAAATATGAGGAATAAATACAGGACAAGTATGGACTACATCACAATCTGCTGACTGCAGACAAAGAACAAGAGACAATGGCGAACAAGAAAGAGGAGGTGGCGGAAGGATTCCTCTTTTCTTTTTTTGTCAAAACATGCACAGCACCCTTGTTTTTCCGCCACTATTAGATAAACCCTGTCACCGCAGTCAGGATCCACAATGAAAAAAGAAGTTGGCAATAAAGGGGCACAAGCATTGTTATACCAAGTACAGCATCAGTGATGAATCCACGTGGAAGGACTCAACACTGAGCATGGGGTGGTCAGACGAACACTTGGGATGCAGTCTTTAACAATTCATAATATATATATATATATATCACAATGGGTTATACCGGGTCGACACGGACTGCAGGCACATATCAAGGCTCCGTGCACCTTCCGTCGTCTGGCAGTGAGACACAATAAACAACCGCAGGTAATCTGAACAGGAAGCCTTGAAATCCGAAATACGCAGAGGACTGCTTGGGGAACAGCTGGGACAACCAAGAAAGTGCTAATCCCATCCAAGAAGTGCTCTGGTTTGTTTGTTTGGCTGTTTTTTCTTTGTTTTGTTTGGCAGTGTAGTATATTTCTACGTGGAATCGACGGTTTCGTATAATTCTACAGATATTTTTGTCAATAAGTAAAAGTGTTATCATCATGTTGCTTTGTTAGCAGAATGAAACATAATATGAACAGCATGCTTCTAAAAAGAAAAATGTGATTACGATAAATTCGTAGTAACAGTGCATTCCCTCAAACACCCAAAAAAAATTCTAAAATTAGGTTTGACTTTCAACTGGTGAGTCACTAACATATAATTATATAGTTGTATGAAACTGTTTCCTTCAGTGTGAGTTGTTTAAACTATCTGCTGTCTGTGTGAAAAACATTCTACAAATGTTGATATCTACGGCATAACATACGAACATGAACATTTCAAAGAAACCCGTCAGGTAGTATTAGTTTTTGGAGCCACTAATGCAAAATGCCCCTTTAGACAAATATATTATGAACTGTAGTCTATTTCTCAGCAAAACTATATTCCAGCTTTTTTATACATGAAGCAAAAGCACCATACCAACAGTCCGCGGCTAAGCTACATGATGTATTCTGTATTAGTCATCTAGCTAGACTACTGACAGACAGATGCAATGGACGCATTAGCATACACTAAACTAGTCTACAACTCTACGAAGGACGATGTTCAAAGCTGTTCACTGATATCGGTTGTTTCGAAGATATGAAGACCGATTCCTAAAGTATAGTGTGGCCGTCAAAAAAACGAGCCAACGGAAAACCCAAACAGGACAAGACCTCAAATGTCCTGTCCGAAGCCCCATTCACTTTGGTCAAATCTGTTCATTATCTGACTATTACAGTTTCGCGTATTGTCTGTGTTTTTGTATACCATCTTGTTAGAGTGGTGGCATTTGACATTTGTCAAATGAACATGCACAAAACAATAGCGGCCACCATTTTCCTCTAGAGCGTGAATTAAGCTCATTCAAACGAAGTCACATTCTTATGACATTGGTGAAAGAACACATTGTAGGATTCAAGGTTTTGTTTAGTTTCAATTTATGTATAATTTTGGCTATCTTGTCTAGTCAGCTGTGTTCCAAAACCATGTTGTTCTCTAGACTTTCATCTCCTCACGAATGAAAAGTCGCTTTGCGCCAACGAAACTCGCGTCACGTCCCACACTCGTCTGGAGGATGAAAGAAGCTACTTTGTTCGTCGTTCAGTTCCCTTCGTTCTGCATCCGAGAAATTTCTGTGCAGAAGACGAAAACCCTCCCAGACAGACCTTTCACTGGTCTTTTGAGTGTCGTGTTGAGGAAGTGGCTCATTCAGTGGCAAAAGGGACTCGTTTTATTGGGCAACTGAACAGCGTTAGCGTAACGGGGGCTCACCTGCCAGAGTAACAAGGACAAGGGTTAGGAAACTACAGGTGTAAATCGGTGTATTGATCATAAAGAATTTTAAACGTAGCTAACAAACGAACGTTGGAGAATAACATTTCCCAAGCAAGACTGAATTGTCCTGTCAGTGGTGTGGGCATTTTACTTTATAATTTGAAGTACTCTACTTAGAGACTTGTCTGTGTCTTAGAAACTAAAGTACGTGATGCATCTGTGTAACTATTTCATTTTTTTCCAGGCTCTTTTACGCGTAACTTTATACCTTTAGAAGGAACATGATTTTAAACAAATTTTATTCAGAAAAATGCATGCACTTACTCACGTATTTTTATTCTAAATCTTGGCACTAACTAAAAATGCCTGGTTTCTTACTTTGTAATAAAGCTTTGTTTTTCTTTCACTATTCATTAATCATTTCTTTCTTTCTTCGCCTCTTTCATCCTCTCTTTCTTTTTTTCTTCTCTCGTAACCTTTTCTCTCTTTAATCTTTCCTTTTGTTTTCTTTTTTCTCTCGAAATCTGATCCACCCAACACTTTCTTCTCTCTTCCTTATCTTAAATACGTTCCTTTTATTTGCTGAAAAATTTACAAAACACCTATCAACATAGCTATACAATACAAAGCAAAGTTTACAAAATACAAACCTTGTTTAAGACTTTTTCTTCTTCTTTCGGAACCTTTTTCGCTTTTCCTGCTTCCTCTTTCGTTTGGAACCCTTCAGCTTTCGCTGCGCACCCCCGCCGCCATGTTTTTTCTCGCTGCTGTCCTTCTCACTGCCGTTGCGCAGCGACTGAGAATAAGAACCAGTCTTGGCCTCATCTTCATCAATCTCTCGTCCGCGCACGCGGACTGGACAGTTTCCCTTTCGGATGAAAACTGTCTCCTCTTCGCCTGCAGTAATGTCGTCTTTGTTCCAAAAGGGTTCTGAAAAAATTAATAAGTTTATAGCTTTATTTTAATAAAAGCCGCGAAAACATTCTCTCGTTAGCAGGGGACCGACTTCGAAGGGAAAAATGTACGAGACGGTCCGACTACCTGTTGAGTTACTTTTATTTGCAACCAATCATTGTAGATGTTAGCTAATTTTTTTAACACGTTAGTATGGTCAGCATTCAAGCTAGTCATCAGTCTAGGTATAATACAGTATGGCAAAACTCACTCCCAGTACCAGAAGCGACCAGAAGCGTTTGAACCACTGAACATTTGCACCAAACTCTTGGTCTAGAAATAGATTCCACATTATTGTTCTCCTCAAATCACATTACAGTTCTCGTACTGGGAAAAAAATAAGAAGAACCAGTTAGAACGCACTCACTAACACCTACATAAACAGAGTCGTGTAAAAGCGAAAATGGATGACAGACTGTACATATCGGAGATATAGCGATGAGGTATAGTAATGGTCACTAAAATAAAATGGTCATTGTCTTATTTGCAGTCTCAGGGTTGTGACTTTCCATTTCTGGATAAAAAGATGAGGTCGACTCTTCCTCGACTAACGGTCTGAAACATTTCTCAATACTTCATCTAACGTCATTCTCTTCAGCAGCTTCTGTGCATCAGAGTAAGTGACTTATGAAACACATGTTCCAACGTTGAAATACATGTGTGATCAAGCTCTGCTTCAGTTTCTCTGTGTTCTGGATGCCTCGAGGAAAAATATCAGTTTGTAATCTAACTGTATCGTAAATGAGAGTGTTCTGCTTTATCCTACTGGCTATAAACCTTTTTCTATACATTCTTTATATCCTCCATATCGACATCCACTTTTTCGCTTGATCTACATACTGCATTCCTTCTTTTCCTTTCCTGAATACAACGATATTTTTCCAGCACATTGCCGCATTATGTACTGCTACTTTAAGATCTCGATTGTCTTCGTGTTTGACTTTACTCTTTTTTGTAAGGCGAACTGAGCTCATCTTCGTGGGTGAGGAAGAGCACTAAGAACGTGAAATCATCATCATCATCATCATCATCATCATCATCATCATCATCATCATCATACGAACGTTCCATTAAGGCAGTCAGTTGATAACCCGAATCCGTAACCCCTCCGTGACCAGCGTCATTCTGGAATAACGGACGCGGCCACCCTTGCTTCATCACAAAACAAGGAATCTTGCTGCTGCCTAATGTAGTTAATTCTCTCAATCTCTTGTGCAGCTCTCCTCATATGTTTTAGTATGTTAGAGTTCCGAGATAGCTGATCAGTATATCTTCAATCGAATATTTTCCCTGATAAAGATGCGAAAGGTCAAGGATGCTTAATGGCGTAGGATTGGGCAGTGGACACCATGTGGTTCGCTGCATCCAGAGGACAGTGTGTGGAAATTGAAACCCAAGCCCCTATATTTTCGACGTTAGACACATGCAGTCGTGGCAGGGGAGAGTTTACTAGTTAATGGCCCGAAAAAGCCGTGAATAAGTGAACGTTTGCCAACCACCAGGATAGAGGCCTTCCTCTCAAGACGCCGAGTGCTGGAAGACATTTTTTTTATTTTGGTTAAAAAAAAGAAGGGATGTTATTTATCCCTTACCAAGACTTTCGCCTCTGCCATTAAAAACTACGGTTTGGAGAAAAAACTGCCCGACACCCGATTATGCTCCAGGAAATATTGCAGGAATCTCAGTGTAATTAAGACAGGGTGCACGCTGGGTGACAGGTAATTTTTGAAGCCCCGGATGACGTATTGCGCACACCTGGGAGCCACTTCGGCTATAGACCGCCACCTGGCGAGAGGTCATCGCTCTACGTCGCCCCACCTACGCAAAGTCTGCTTTGGTGTTCTGTAAAGCGACCCGGCCTGGTTCAGGTAACCTCTCACGCAGGAGAGACGCGACTGATAGAAATAGAATAGAATGGCGACATTAAAGTGGGTGAACTTGCTGAGGTTCCTTAAGCGAATACGTCTGCTCTCTAATCCGGTTTTCAGCGCTAGCCTCTGATGTTCCTCTGCAACAACTACCACTCACTTTCTGTACCATCCGCCAACAGATCAGACCCACACGCTTCTGATTCCACTCTCCTCTTTTCTTCCTCCACCCCTACCCTCAATCTAACAGTCAAGCTGGAGGTAGTAGTTTCGTTCTACGTCGAACTACAGCGTGCCGACGTAAAACAGGAGGAAGAGTGAAAGTGCCCCGAAATGTAGAAATCTCTCCTGAGCCTGAGCGATCGTGATCGAACTCAGCCGAGGCGTTTTCGGGCTCATGGTAATAAAGATAAACAGAGCCGGCGGCGGAGGGATGTGCGTCAGATTTGGGAGAGACCGGGATGGACGTCAGATTGGCTAGGGACTGGGAATGGACGTCAGAAAGTCACGTGATGGAGGCAAGAGACGGGAAAAAAGACAAAGGATGCGTGGGTAAGAACAGCGGGAGAGCGAAAGCAAATTAATCAAGGAAATTGTAGAGAAAGCGCGAAAGCGCCGTCTCTTGCCACTGTCACGCGATCGTGTGTCCCATTCCAATGACTATGAGCTTTGCTACTATGTTAGTCACATGTATCGAGAAACTGCTTCTTAGTTTTGTTTTTCTTTTTCTCGTGAAATCACACGCCTCGGCTCCTTTAAAACCACTGAGTCCTCACTGGATCCCCTAGACGTTTAATCTCTATAATCACTTAATCCCCAAACACTTCATCCTAAAAATGAAATTTCAACTCAAAAAATTATGAAGTCAGTGAAAAATTTAATTCAAATTCAAAAAATTATTTTCATATAAACATCACAATAAGTTTGACGACTAAAATAATACTTAACTTCAACATCTATAATATTAGCTAAAGTTTCATGTGAGCTATTAAAGGTCAAGTCGAGTGCTGAGCAAAAATCGCTGGAAACAGAGCACAAAGTATCACAAAAACATGTTCTGATTCTGGTGGTGTTTTATGACAAAGAGGCATGATAGATTTTATATTAATATTTTCCCCTGAAGCACACCTGGATTTGTTGAGTAAACAGGAAGTGACGAAACGAACGTATTTCTAAAAATAGCACCGTTTGCACAAGCTGAAGTCGAAGAGAAAAGATGCAATGTTCGGTAAAAGAAAACTGACCAGGACACATTGTGCTGTTGCTGAATGTTCTCTTCGACACTCAGATGGAGTTAGTTTGTACTCACGAAGGAAATCCTAAAGATAATGGCAGCAAACGCCAGTGGATTCACTTTGTTTAAACGTGCTATGCGAACTTGGTCCCAACACCGTACTCATGAATTTGCTCAAAACATTTCAAAATCGATTGTTATCCAGTCACTTATACAGTACAAGCAAGTCTTGGATTTTCAGTAAACCGAAGAAATCTTATTCCTACAGCAATGCTTACTATACAACAGCACGAAATGTTAAAACCAACTACAACTGCTGGTAGATCAAGTACCAGACAGGCAACATCGACGGTTTCTACATCGTCTGGTCTATAAATAGCATCGTGTGACAGTCACAAAAACATCATCATCAGTAGTATCTTTATCCAGCATATAATGCTAAAAACAACTGACAGTGTGAGGGCACCGTTGCTGTGCGTGATCGAAACAGCTAAAAAAGTAATAAAAGAGGGTTGAGAATAATAAACATATTATAAGGAGCTTAAATGGGAACACGTGCAAATATCAGTAAGTAAATAGAAAATTTTGCATGCAGCTAAATGAGGAAGAAATAAGTTTTTACATCGATAAACGTTTTAAACTATCATTATATTTTTAATTGTAAAAAAAATCCTTATCAGCAGTCAGTTGTAACTATTGTTGCCCATTAAATTTTGACCTGATTGACTTACCAGTCTGTTGAATGAATTCAGTTTGGACCATTTAATTATTTTTTAACTTCATTCGAAGCTTCTAAATAAAGTTCCAATCTGTAGGGCTGTAGTCCAAATTCAGATGTTTCATTTTGGGGGCAAAAAAATCGCTTCTTGAACACGACAGCCTGAGCGAAGTTTCTTCAATTGACTTGAAGATATGCACACTCGCTGTTACAAATACTTCGATCACGTGAGAGAACCTCCAGTACAGGAGATTAATTTTTTCCCAGCCTTCCTAGTTGCAGGTGAGAATGCCGATGTTTGAAGGCTTATATCTTTAAAATTAAGCATAATTATGCACTCACATTTTGCAAATTATTATTTTAAAACAAACTTAACCCGATCATAAAGAAATAATGTTGCGCTCTCCTGGACCTTTAAATTCAATGTTCTTCAACAATATGATATGAAAAGTGTTGTTAATCAATATGACAGGTAAGCTAATGATCGGAGGTACAGAAGACGATCCATTGCCTCATATCGATGTACAATGTTGCTTATTCTCCTGGCCAATTCAGCGGACTTCCCTTCTGGACGTTTCTCTGTGCCGGCGCATGACTGTAGAACAGATGCCTTGTGTAGCTGACAATCCTTACGTAGACCATCAAGGAATGTCCACATTGTTGCATGGTGACAGGAGAAGAGAGATTGGAGGGCGTGATGCCAACCCTCCACAGCGTTGTTTGTTTGTGCAACACCGCCGATGACGTCCAGGTGTTTGTTCCAAGTATCTGGAGGGAATAAAGCTGAAGCATAGTTATCCCCTCTACCGCGCAGCCTGCGACCACGTATATACGTATGCTCGAAGTAGGATAGAAGTTCCGGCATGCGATCATGTTCTGGCATTGACTCTGCAAGCATTTCGAAAGAATCAACAATGTCTTCTTCACGTACATAGGCAAGTGCTGGTAGGCATCTGACCATTCCACGTAGCTCGTCGTTTTCGTCACAGTCACTTCTCATACCCAATTCAGTGACTTTACGTAATACCGCTTCACTTAAGTGATAGTAACATCCCGTTACTCTACACGACGGAAACTTCTCTCGGAAAGCGGTCATCGCAGCTTTCTCAAAGTCTGTTACTATAGTCTCTGGAGCTGCATTAGGTAATAGTTCTCTAACCGCACCCAACAATCTATTGTAGGTTGCACTTGATTTGTCCTGAAGCAAGCAGTACAGCACTGGTGAAATCACTCCCTGCGCGCATTCAAAATGAATTGTGTAGAGTTGGTAGAATAAACTGGGGACAACATTGAAAGTACCATCGGCGAACCAACAGTTGCTACGTCCGAGCCAATGTAGTAATTGTCTGTCACCGAAAACGAGAAAGCGACTATTGTCGCTGGTCTCCATGGAGTCGTATAATAGAAAGTCCTTGTATAATGCTGGTACTTCAAACATTGCATCAGCAGGAAGAGGCAGCAAAGCTCCTCCAACATCTCTGTTTCTGAGTCTCCCACGATGTCTGCTCAGAGTCCTGTTTAGAGAACTCTTACTTGGTAGAGCCATTAGAACAGATGGAGGTAAGTCGACGTTTACTGCAGCTTGACAAGCCACGGGCCTTGTTGTTGATTCAGTCATCTTCTCCTTCATTTTTCCCACTGCGTTCTTTGCCATCGCCTTTTCTCTGTTGCACTCATGATTGTGAGTAGATAACTGCTTGATTATTTCATTTCCGGCTGTCACTAATGTTACCGGACACTTCATTGATTGATGCTTGGTACATCTCCAGTTCATGTTTCCGTTGAGCGCCTTCTTCTTGAGCCAGAATTCATAGCCATCATGAACTAGTATAGATCTACCTTTACTACTTGTTATGAACTCAAGAGGCATTTTGTTTCAGTATTCCTGAGTTCTTAGCTCCGTCCACGCCGTCGTCGTGGCGAGAAGTGTCTTGCAATGTCTTCGTTTCCTTATTTTACTCTCCACATTCGTACAGGCACACACAACGAGGGATGTCATTGTTCACCCGCTCATCATCCAATAATCAACGAAGTAGCCAATACGACAAGAGGAGATCCTCCCTCCCCGTGCCCTACTTACTTGTGTCGCCATTTGGGGGCATTTTTGAGGATTAGGTGTCTGGGGATTAATTGCCTAGGGCTTTAAAGTCTAGGGGATTAAGTGTCGGGGATTAAATGTCTGGGGATTAAGTGTCTAGGGATTGAAAGCCTAGGGGATTAAGTGTCGGGGATTAAGTGTCGAGGATTAAATGTCTGGGGATTAAGTGTCGGGGATTAAATGTCTGGGGAGTAAATGACCGGTCACCGTCCTCACTAGTCAGGAGTACTGAGTACAGTCAGTTATATGGGAACATCTTTACACAACTGTAGGTTAAAAGTTACAGGTCATTGTTCATATTGTTTCATTGTTCAAGAATGTAGTATTACAGTATCATTGTACATTATACTCGTCATTTAGCAAAGTTTTAATCATTTTTCATGATAAACGCCATTTATTATTAGCGTCTTGTTCTTAATGATGTCGTCCATCTTTGCCCTTTGACCTATTTTAGTATCAACTGAACTCTGTGGTGCTTTTCTGCTCATTTATTTCTCTTGTGACTTGAAAATAATAGATTTTACATTTTGTTCTTTTATATCTGTCGTATTTTCAGAAATATAGTGTAATCTGTATAGACAGGAATCCAATTTCCAATTCAAATATAAATAAATAATAGTTAAATTTTAAAAAATATATATTCATAGTCAGCAATAATGAAAGGACAATTTTGAGGCGGGAACAGTTTTGGAACAGATCGAGACGTAAAATGTTGGAGTCTTGTGATAAAATTTCAAAGGAAATGTGATTCTAGTTTGCGAAAAAATGATCCTTTAGATCGCTGCTCACTACAAGGATAGTTTATCGTCTATTTGAGGCGTTGAAGTTATGTGAGCATCACAGACTCGCAAAAATACCTCCAAAGGCACATCCTCATAATCCCCTTCACTATCACCGCACTCAGAACCAACAACAGGCAATCACCTTCACACATAATCATTCACACAGTCCTCCAAACAAACTCCTTCAGGCAGTCACTTCCCTTATGATATTTTAAAATAAATCACAGATTTTTTTCAGATCTTCTCGAAGATTCCTCCTTTTTCATCAAATGAGAGGGTTACTCAGCGATAACTTCTCAGGGCACTAAAGAATGTTTTACTTAAACCAATAAAAAACAATCAATAAAGTGTCTTCTACGTCTTTCTCTGCCTTTTGCAGACGACACTGTTTTGGGTCAACGCATCAGCACGCAAAACACAAACGTCCTCCCATTGATTTTTCTCCAGGTTCGTCTTTCACTTCCATTAGTCATGTTTACTTTGAAGCATGTTGAAGTGTCCGAGCGCCAATGGTTATAAAAACGGGCATGACTTCAGAGGGAGGCAAAAAGATTAGCCATCGTTTCCTGCTTTTTTCGCTGTCCCTGTTTCAGCGCGAAATGCGGGAGCACTTCTGGTGCCTCCTCCTCCTCTCAGATAACGATATCAAGCAAGAACAAGAAGTAACACAGCATTCGTTTCATCTGCTGTATTATCAGGAAGTTGTTTAAGAAAACTAACCTCGACGTTGCATCTATAGCCTTTTGGCTGTTTACTCACGTAGCATACATCCCGCGCCTCTTTCAAAACATCCGTGGGAGGGTGGGGTGAGGAGGGTGCTAGTGTGAGGGGTTACGGTGCCCGCCACCAAGTACCTGATAACGATGGCAATTATTTCCGTGGCGAGCATCAATCATCTTTAACTGCACCGGCTCGACAACGATAAGACTGGGCTCTGGCCTCAAAAACTTCTCATAGTTAGACAGATAGACGGACAGACTGAATAAAATAATGAATTGATAAAGGCAGCGAGAGGGCGTGCACGGGAGAAGTTGATGAAGAGAAAATACAGTGGTAGACAGAGAGAGAGACAGACAGGGCACTATAAGAGGGAGAGAGGGAGATAGCAGTAGGCTGTAATTTATTCGGGTTTAAACTTGGTTGAAGGTATGTAACACTGCAGAAACTATGATAGTAGATAGAAACAGGGAGGAGACATAGAAAATTAGTTGGGGGCTAAGAGAAATAGAGACAGAATGCGAATTAAGGCCCTGTCGTCGAACTTTTTACCAAGTTGTGTGTGAAGCTCACAGGAAATCAATGGCTTTGGGTCGAATGTTCGGGAGATTGAACGTTAGTCAACATGCTAAGCTAA